>JACMIG010002801.1:0-14027 GCA_014805385.1 Levipalatum texanum | reverse complement strand
TTTTCATCTTTCCTACACCTGACGTACCTCTAACCAGAATATGAGCCCCAGCGGATAAGAAAAGTTGGCCAGTGCCGCTACTTTGCAAAACTGCTCGATCCTTACGCGGACGGACTCATATGGCAGACATTCACGCGTGGTGGTGAAATAGGATACTACTTACATATACGAACTCATCTGATGTCAGAGTGTGGTAAAATGAAAGGAAACGTTATGAGCAAGCATGCTTGTTGACGAGTGTTAGGACGCTATTTTATTCAACCGAAATGGCCTTGCTTTTGGTAGTACATACACCTGGCTCTGTTTTCGGGCAAACTTACTATTACACGATTTCAGCTGAACTTTAGTCGCTGTATCTCTTTTTAGTTCGGGAAGCACATGCTCCAAATGTTTACTTCTAGTCTGGTACCTCTTGTTGTTCGACCGGCACACATTTGACAGTTTGGTTTGTCTAGTTCTCTGATTCTCCTCGGAGTTGTTATCCATGTGTGCCACTACACTTTTCATCGTCGGGACTACACCCTCCTGGTCTCGTTCTCCGCAGTGTTCATTCTCTCTACGACTGTTCTCTCCTTCTCATTCCCTCTGCTCAGCTTGTTGTCCCTGCGTGCCACTACACTTTCAGTTCAGATCGGAGGCGGCATATAAACACTGGAGAGTTGTTGTGGGCGCGCCATTTTCCTCTCGATTCTCTATTGTTCAGTTCTCCGAAACTATGACCTCCTACTTCGTCGGCAAAGCCGTTATTGTTACTGGTGAGATTTTTAAATTTCCATTTATGCCTTTGTTAGAGCATTTATCAAAATATTGCAGTGAACCAGAATAGCTGCTATAGAAACTTAGAAACCAAGGAGTGTGGGATATCGGATGATTCCCATTCAGGTTCCTCGAATGGGATCGGACGCGAGGTGGCGCGACAGTTCGCTTCCAAGGGAGCGAAAGTCACGATTACTGGCCGCAACCCAGAGACGCTGGCGGAGACGCGAGCACTCTGCGTGAAATCCGGCGCGAAGGAGGGCGACATTCTGGAGGTCAGGCAGACGATCCAAACATTATTGCTGTCATGATGGTGTGGTAGACAGCCACCGAAATAGTATAGGCAATAGAACTTGTCAGGTTTCGAATAATTCCACACATTCAGCGTAAAATCTCATGGTACCTTGATGATTAGCACCAATACGACAGTACAACTCGTTTCCAGGTTCTCGGTGACCTCCAGGATGAAAGCACGGCGAAGAGAATCGTCGATGAAACAGTGGCCAAATTTGGAGGGATCGATGTTCTGGTGAGTCCGACACTAAACGAGTTCGAAGATATGTCCAGGTCAACAATGGCGCCATGCTCTACGGGGATCCTCAGCATCGCGAGGGCATATACCAACCAATCGAGCTGTTCGACAAAAACTTCGGCCTCAATGCGCGATCGTGAGTCGAGCAAGACTGCTTTCTATAAAAGACGTCCTCTAATGCCGGCGGAATTAACCATACGGAACGTACGCTTATAGCCCTGCGATCTCCACAGTTCTCTCGTTTCTCTAACTTGTCTGACAGTTAGAGAAACGAGAGAACAGTGGAGAGAGATCGTACGGCGATGAGCCTACATTCCGTATGGTTAATTCCTCCGACAATAATATGAAATCACTACGGATTTTCAAGTTTGAAGCCCATCTCTTCAGTGTGGTGCTTATCACTCAGCTGGCTGCGCCTCATCTCGAGAAGACCGCTGGATCCGTTGTCAACGTATCCGCGATCGCGTCGCAGAAATTCGTCTTTCCCGTACGCCATGAGAGCTAATTTCTCTTATTTCTTAAAATCCGCTTTCATTTATTACAGTTTCGCATTCCTTTTTTTTATTTCTTAAAATCCGCTTTCATTTATTACAGTTTCGCATTCCAACAAAGACCGTTCGGTGCAAATTCTGACGATAGAAAATGCCCCCTTTCTTCAGGCCATGCCTTACTACGGTGCAGCCAAGGCCGCGCTCGACCACCTCACAGTCAGTATGGCTGGGACCTTCATAAAGAAAGGCGTTCGAGTCAATGGAGTCAGGTAAAAATTGGAGTATTTCCCTACTCGAAGATTGTTTACTTGACAGCCCAGGAATCATCGAGACCGACTTCACAGCGAAGGCTGGATTCACGCCAGACTTGAAGACATCCGTGAGGATTAGCTTGACACATTGATCCCGAACGAATAATAATTACAGATGTACGACAAGATGGCAAACGACACGCTTGCCATTCCCATGGGACGCGTTGGACGCCCATCCGACATTGCCAGTGTATTTAGTTTGATTTATGTTTATTTATTTTCATTTGGAATTATTAAATTATTCAACAAAGAGCTGCAGGTCATCCTCTTCCTGGCGGACAACACGGCTTCTGCCTTCATTCTCGGGCAGACAATCATTGCCGATGGCGGAACTTCACTCAATCTCGCCATTCGCAATATCGTACCCTGAAGTGCATAATAAATCTTCATTTTTCTGCTTGCATGTCACGAATACGGTACTGCGAGGCAGCAAATGTTGCCCGCTTCGTAGTAAAACATGACAATTATTGCTTCTAGACTTTTTCCAAATAATACTTACTATTGTTGCTCCCCCCACAAATATCATCTGCTATACATAATAGGAACCCGACCTGCAATGCTGCTTAGAATATTCCCCCGGGTGGTCGATTAGGCCAAGAATCACCCAGACCGTGTTATTCTGAGGCTGAAAAGAAGATGCATGTCCAGATCTCGCGTCAGGCCCACGAATCCTTCACTTACAAAACGGCGTCATTTTCACTTTTCTCCAATGCTCTCCTCATCTTCGTCATCCTTGCCTCCAGATCTCCCACCATCGGCACCTACAAGTACCTCCTCATCACCTTTGCCTCCACGGATATTCTCATTTCCGCCGTCCACGCCATCAATCTGCCGGTATTCTGATATAATTAAAATATCGTTAATTTAAAGCAATATCGATTTTTCCGGCCCTCCATATGAAGCCATTCGGATACATCTACTACCCGAGGAACCTCCTCAACGAAGACACGTGGATCGGCAATTTGTGCTCGCGAATATTTGCGGCAATGTTCTATAAGACTTTCATTCTGCTGGCATTCCACTTCTTCTACCGCTTCTACACGATGTGCCAGTGAGTTATTTGACTCACAAAATGTTAATTGCTTTCGGTTCAGCGTGGTATGGTTGGAATGGACGAAGAGGCACCCATGGTGGACGTGGCTCTCCATCTGTACCACCATTGACGTCCTCTACACATCGGCCTTCTTGGCGATATGCAAGGTGGCAAAATATCGCATTTTTTAACTAAAAATAATGTTCGGGATCAAGTTTTATACCACATTTGAAGGGGTTCTAAAATGTGTCTATATCTTAACTTTCCAATACTGCGAGAAAAGTTCGCCCACAATGAAATAAATCAATTGCATTTGATAATCGTTAATTCATAGGTCGGCTTCGCCCCAAACGATCGGAGTCGCACTCGATTTGCTCCCATCCTCATGGTGGAGTATGGCATCGACATTTTGACTCCCAACCTCCCTGGCTACCTTGGGATCGTCTTACATGTAACCGAGCTTGAAGCAACATGATTCGAATGTTCCTGATTGCAGTACGACACCGACGAGAGCGGGATCGAATGGGTTCCAATCGCTTTTGGCTGCCTCGCGGCCTGTCTTGTTCTCTTCGCAGCGACGACTCTCGTCATTATCTATTGCATCTACCGGATCGTTGGGGCCATGAAGGTACTACTATTTATATGCCACATAAAATTCTTTTGAACAAGTTGAAGGTGGTGAAAACGGTCAGATTGGACAAAAAAACTGCTTAGGTTTCTGAACATAAAACATAACTCTAAATTGGCAAACTGCAGGGTCACGTCGCTACAGGGGTGTTTCACGCCGCGAGCTTCACGCATCTACAGCGTCAGCTGTTTCGAGCGCTGCTCATCCAGACGCTCGTTCCCATCGTCTTCTCGTACATTCCCCTAGCCATCATTTTCCTCGCACCGCTAACCGGAGTCGATCTCGGGGGACTCGGCAACGTCTTCATCCTTTCCACCGCCATCTTCCCCGCCATCGACCCCATCCTCATCATCGTCTGCGTCGGAGCGTAAGCGACTGAATGACTGTCTCGTGAGGAAACAGACAGGGCATGCTGATTTTAGTTAAAACATGTTTTTGTCTATTTTGATCATTGTCTGTTTTCAGGTACCGCGACTATGCCACTGTTAATATTTTTCGGCGTGCTAAAGCGGCAACTAATGGCAACCATTCTTTGACGTCAACATACATCTCCACACCGATCGTTATCCTTTCGAGATGACTAGCATTTTCAATTTCGATACGTCGTTATTGTTTATTATAGAACTTTTCATCTCCGTTGTATAGCAGTGCTTCATTTGAGCGCAACTGTGTTCAAATACCAGAAATTACCAAAGACTGATCGAAGAATGTGGCTAAATGAAGCAAGGGTTCACTGCTAGGGTTGTATCAATACAATTAAGCGAGCGTAATCACAAATGTCTGATTGGCTATCGTCCTTTTACGAGGTCGGCAGGAGAAAAATCCCAGTAGGGCCCTTCGAAATCTTTCCGTCATTCCGATGAGGAGAATACAGTGTACAAGCGAGTGCAGCGACAACGTCAGTAACGAGGCCATCGTTACGGCTGGAAAATTACTTTGGAACAGATAAAGGCTCCCGAGGAAAGTTTTCACTGATATATTTGATAACATATGTACCTGTGCTTTCATAGTCTACTAACCACTGCACGTATGAAACGGTGAATGGGGTTGTAATGCAGACGAAAGGGATGCAAACCTGAAATTAAAATGTGTTCATTTATTCTTTTATTTTTGAAAGAAAATGTTGAAAGAGTGGAAGATAATCATGCTGACCGTTTATATTCAAAAGTTCATTTACCTGAACAATGAGTATCTGCGTCGCTCGTTGGTGATAACGCGCCGTTTTGGTGCTCATTGCCGGGTGCGACTTGAGCGTGCGGAAAATACGTCTGCTCACCTGACGAAAACCAAGAATGCTTGAAAATGTTGTGGAATAATACCGTGACAAGAATAATCACGCTCGTGATGAGGTAAAGCGGACAAAGTCCTGCTATGATCAATAGGCACTGGAAATAATTGATGTGTATGGTGAATACGATTTCATGCCATTGCATGTCAATCCATTAGATTCCTACCAAAACATCGTTTGGAAACTCTGGAGCAAACATACACTTCCAGACTTCTAGTGATTTTCAACAATATTTCCATGGCAGTGATGTTCCTTTCCAACATTTCAGTCGACCGAGTTTTATACTGACAACTATCTCTGTTAGAAATGACTTGCACTGTCTTTACTGGAACTTCGCGTATACCTCCATGCTGCCAATACAGACGACGCGCTGACTGATCGGAAGAGGCCATGCATCATAGAACTGAAAATACGGTGAACTTGTGCAAAATTGATCGAAACCTGAAAGTAGTCTGCATTATGTGAAATAGGTTGAAAACCGCCAATCTGAAAGATAGAAAGGAGACGGCGATAAACCCCAAAGTAGGACGCACTGCTAAATCGATTGGAGCCAGAGACAGGAGCAATGTCAGCGATCCGAAAAATATCCCATGTTGTCTACGACTAAATTTCCAGCGTGATCCTGGAAGCGCGACAACCTAAACGAATTTCCGTTTAATTGACAATAAACTGCGATTTAATGAAAACTCTAGATGTTTGGAGACGCGGATTGAAACTTCATCAAAACAAAGAAAGGACTTGGCTCGATAATACAAACCTGGAGCCGATATGCGAAGCATGCACAGTAAGTCATTATGATGAGGCATGTTGCGGATGCAAAAATAACCTGTAAATGACCCTACTATGAAGCGAGCAGGTATTAACACTTACGGTAAGTAAGGTAATTAAAGCCGTATTCGGAAGACCTTCATAGTCGTAAGCAAGACGGCCTAAGAGTCCATCGGGAAACCCACATGGAGTGGGAAAGAACAGAACGGTCAGTGCGAGCACGCCGGAAAATAGTTCCAGGAAAACGTTAGCCGCCTTAAAGTGTAAGTCGTCGTTGTGCATAAGTCACTTCTGGCCTGCAGTGCAAGCAGGTAGAAACGATACGACCCGGCAGCGGGAGTCGAATGGCGAAGAGTCAACCATGCAGTCACGGCATTTATTAACAGTGAAATTAGACCAATAACTAAATTCACTTATAAAAATTTGTCGGTGGTAAATCTCCTTCTTAATTGCCGTTGTGAACGATCCGAAACGTTTCAAGAACATTCTCGTCTGGGGGAGAAAGAGGGCACACCATATGGATTGAAGGAGACTGACTGAAAAGACCAACTAGATGTATTCCAAAAACTTGATATCACCTGCGTGATCCAATGGACCAAAATGTTTCTTTACTGGCCCCGGTGTTTGAGCGGTATTAATTTTTTTAATTAATTTTGCACCTGGGCTCAAAACTCGAAATTCAACAAATCATATAATGACGAATAAATTCGAATAAAGAGTTGAACAACAATGATAAGATATTTTCGACGTGTTAAAATGGCTCATTCGCGAGGCTCCGGACTGCCCAACTAAATTATTATGATCCCTATTTTGAGCGTTGTTTGGAATAAAATTAATGATTTATTCTCTCACACACGCTTGAACCACCGGAACAAAAGTCAGATTGGATTAGATATGTAGCACTACACAAATGGATTGAAATTTCATATAACGGCAGATTGGTCGCCCAGTGTGACTTTTCTAGCTGCCGATGTGTGAACGCCGAATAGTTGGCCCAGCGCGTCGCGGTAGCTTTTCGTCATTCCGACCAGAACAATGCAGTGAACGGGTGAGTGAAGAGAAATGGTCAGGAAGGCAACCATCGTGAGTACTGCAAAGAAAATGTATCTTCGAAATCAAAATATGAAACATACGCATGCTTTCGTATTCGAGCATGGACTGGGCGACCATGACGACGAAAGGGAAACCAACACCGGCTATCGGAATTGTGACCTGAAGCGAGTGTGTATGCACGACGACAGAGAATTAAGAATACGGACCGTACGTCCATCGCTCCACAATTCTCTCGTTTCTCTAACCGTCAGACAAATGATAGAACAGTGGAGAGCGATCGTAGGGCGATGAGCGTACAGTCCGTATGGTTAATTCCGCCGACAATATACCTCTTTTCTCAAGATAAATTCACCTGCACCAAAAGCATTTGAGTCATGCGTCGATGGTAGAGCGCGGCATTGGAGCTTATGCAAGGGTGGGACGCCAGGGTGTAGAATATGTGACTGCATATCTTCGAGGGAATAAGATATTGTTTTTTTACGTCGTAGTTTCTTACCACAATGAGATATGTGGTATAGATGAACGCATATCCCGCGAGGATTGCCAGCATTATGTAGAAAAGCTGGAAGAAAAGGCACTTGTAACACATTTGGAGTTCAATTTGATTAAAAAGCGAATGGACGCTACCCCACTCAATAATATATTTCTTCTTGAACTTATCTTACTGTATCTGGTACAAATGAATTCAGAAAGCAAACTGACTTCCACGCTTCCAAAGCATACAACTCGGTGACGAAAAATAGTAGGCCATGCGCGAAAATACTGCAATCATTGAGCTCAGTGGAACTATTACAATACTCACGTCGGCATATTCCGTAACCAAATCGAGCTTTTGGAAACCGCAAATCTGAAATTGTGCGAAACTAATGTGTTAAAATGAGAATCTCACTGCACACATGATCGGATTCAGCGTTAGTGGAGATCCATAAGCGCAGAGGAAAATGACGTGTTGCGAGCGGCTCAGCTTCCAACGTGAACCGGGGAGCATTATTACCTAAAGGCTTCTATTTTGTGGATGATTATCACGCCTAGTAGAAAAAAACGGATTTTGCTGAATCACAGGCGAACCTGATGTCGATAGAGAAAACAAGCCATGTATGCCATAACTGTGACGCTTGATAGCCCGATGAAAGCAGTCTGTAAGATTAATTCGATATTTTCTTATCGCTCAGAAATGGTGTTTTTTTACTGCTGAGAAGGTGATGATGGGCATATATGGTTCTCCATCTGTGGGGTACGCAAAGTCGCGCAAGGCTCCTTCCAGAAATCCGCACGGAGTGGGTAGAAATACAATAGCACTAACGACCACTCCCGCAAATAGCTCCAGAAGTATACTCGGGACCTATAACTGCTCAATTCAGTTTTGATCTTCGATTACAAATTAATAGTTGTTCTTTTGGTGGAAGATCTTCACCTGAATAGCGAGTAGGTAAAATCGGAATGTCGAAGAACTCCGCGAGGAATGTTGCAGAGTCAACCAGGCCGTTGTCGCATTCATTACAAGCGAAATGGAGGTTAGCACTGCATCGATATTTCCATTGTTGAAAACACTACTGGCTTCAAAGCCTATTTTTGTCGGCGGAATAAACGTTGCAGACTGTATCCTAATCGCCCTACATTCTCTCCACTGTTCTCTCGTTGTCTGGTTAGGGAAACGAGAGAAAATTGGAGAGAGATCGCAGGGCGATAATAATTAATGACCTTTGCTAATAAGATATTGTAAGTTAAAGCAAACCGTAGTGGAGTGTCCGAAAATCATTGAGAACTGCCTCGTCGGGAGGGATTAGAGAACGAACCATCGAGTACAGTTCGGGAACAAGAAATGCCTGAACGTTTCCACCGTGGCTTAGTAGCGCATTCACCTCTGTCTCCATTACAATGACATTAAGTTTCGATTGCTTACAGGAATGAAATTAATTCTCCTCCTCCGTCGTAATCGTTCATTACAGGAACGTTGCTGACCGCCAAGATTTCATGAATGGTTATTTGCAGAGACTTGTGTTCCTTACGGTGGTCTGATAAATAGGGTTTCGTCCGTTCTCTGAACTAAGAAAGATAACGAGAGGTATGGTGTAATCCATTCGAACCCTATCGAGTGTTTTCGAATTCCTCAACATGGTTTATCTTATAGCCATATTAAAGATTTACAATGTTATCGTAAATATTGTGCCGCACCACAGAACTTCTAATTTCCCGTTCCACTAGCGAAAATTCCTCCTCGCATATCTCAGCGCGAATAAGGAATCTACGGCTGATTTTTTGCATACTTCGGTTGGAATCTAGGATCAACTAGCATGACAAATTTCAGCCATAGATACCTTTCTCCGCAAAGATTCAAAGAGAACTGTTTGCTAACCAGCGCAAGTCTTTTAGAAGTTCTGTGGTGCTGCCCAATATCAGGTGCGAACGATTTACATTCTAAATATCTGCTATGTAACCTCTGAACAATAAAGGAAACAAATCATCGATTCGTCTAAACGCCAGAAGACAATACGGAAACCGTCGAGACGGTGACTTTGGTTGATGAGAATCCGAAGATTCGCTGGCGATATTCTTCTGTCATGACGAGGACGATGAGTGGATTGTTGATGGGATGCAGTGCCGCGAGGAAGCAGACAAAGTTCCAGTTGCGAGTGTCGAAGACGAGACCCGCGTAGTGCATCGAAATCGGAATGAGCGAAAAGAAGAACGGATTCAGGGCCTGAAATAATCGAACACTTTCGCTTTTTGCGAATATTCATTAGTAAGAGACTAGTCATTACAGGTAGATGAACTTTCTCCGAAAAACACACGCAATTTGGCGAATGCAAATACCGTGAGAAATTCTCAAGAATCTATGTCGAAGTTTGTATTAAAATATAGGTTTAAAATAGTAAACTCGCCTGTACGATCATCATCCTGAGCGCCCTGACATGCATGCTACTCGTCTTTTCGCTGTAGGTGTTATCACGGATGTGGCGGTTGATGCGAATGCCGCAGAAGATTATGATCGAGTACTTCAACGAAGAAAAGCCGGAAATGAAGCAGGATAGTAACATATTCAATGGAGTCATCGTCTTGATGCTGACGGCGTAGAAGATGTGTTCATTGAATTCTCGCTCCAGTTCGGGGTGCCTAAAAATAGTATTTATTTTTTTTTAAAACATCATTTTCCGATATTCCATGAAGATATATATATTCATTTTCAGTAGGCTTCAGTGCTTTCCGATCTCCTTCGTATTGCTGTTGGGCAAACTAGTTGATAACACGACGACATACGTACATTTCAGCATTCAGCTCGGTATGTTGCCCGTTGATGAAGGCGCAGCTGCTTTCAAACAGTAGCATACAGCTCACAATGAGGTATAATATCGGGGAGTAGAAGATGACCTTAAACTTGGATCTGGGAGACAACTGTTATGAAAATATGCCGGTAAGGTCATACCGTGAAATAGAGCTGAGGCGATACGAGAAGGCAATGGCGACGAGCGTCAACTCTGCCAGATTGCTGTTCAAGCAGATGAAGAATAAGGGACCCGCTGTATTTCCGCCTCCTGAAAGGGATTCTATTGTGATGCAATATTCTTCAATGCAATACCAAGGACGCCCTGCATCTGCACGAACACCTCGTTGACACCACTGAAGAAGTACTGAAACTTTTAGTTTCTTCCCAATCCCATCCTAATGTTCACCGGAGCCAGAAGAACCGCAGTTATGCTATACGTGCAGTCCTTGGCGACATAGCAATACAGGATGTTCTTGAACCACCCGAGTGACTTGGCAGGGCAGAATTTTAGAATGGCCAAAAGAATCAGGTTCAGGACAACGGAGATACTGGCCGCCGAGCCGTACACCAGATGTGCAACAGCGAAGCGCGAGAGCATCTTGAATAACGATCAGTGGTTCCGGATTTCACTATTTGTAGCACATAATTGCCAATTAGTAGACATGCGAAAATATTAATTTACGCGGCGTGGGTAGAAATTATGCCCTCACTGGTTTCCTCTGTCAAAGCCAACAACACACGTGGGTGTCTTCCACGAGAGAGAATCGAGTTGAGAATATGAACAATTATGAAATTCCTGCCTCATCCAGTAGCATTTATCTTGTTATGATGGTTCGTTTGTTTTTGCTGCCTGCATGAACGAACGAGCGACGTTGGTGGATCTGGGAGAAATACACATTTCTTATTCGCGCTATCAGCAGCTGCGATGGTTCGGTCGGAGCGATTAGCAGCTATTAGCACAAGATTTGGAATTCGATTGTTAGGGGAGAAAGAATAAACCCAACCCATTCATGCAATTATATCGATGTTGCTTTGAATAAAGACACAAAGTTATCGCGGCACAGCAAGAATAATGAACAAGAATGAACGTGGACCTAGTCTAGCGCGTTCTCAGTAAAACCTGACGAATTTCGCTTACATGGCTTTGATTGATAATTAGCAATACATTAGGGAATTCGTTCCGCAGAATAAGATGTAAATGGTGACCAAGAAGAAATGTACAAATGTGTGCGCAATATTGTGCAGGAAAACGAGTTGGAAAGTTGAAAGAATAATAACACAGCACAGTTCATAATGTATTTTACTATATTAACGAAATAGAGGAGGCTTATTATATTTTCCCAAATTATCGAGGAAATCGGAAATTGTCGTTTACATATCGATTTTAATTTCGTAGATCATCAGACAGTTTTTACAACTGTACACCGCATAGAATGGATCATGTCAAGGATGTATTTGGATGCAAGTCTTGCTCGGATCAGCAGTATTTTCTAAGGCTGACAGAATGTTCTTGAACCACCCGAGTGACTTGGCAGGGTTGGAATTTATGAATATCTAGTAAAGTCAGGTTCAGAGCAATGAAATCCGCGAGAGCATTTTAAACTGGGAAGTTCCGATCTTTAGTTCCGAGAAATCTCTATTTTTGTAGCACATGGATAATTTCCCTGCCAATTAGTGGATAATTTCCCTGCCAATGTAGGTGCGAAAACATTAATTTACGCCGTGGGTAGAAATTTTGTTCTCACTGATTTCCGCTGTCAAAGCCAACAACAAACGTGGATGTCCTGCATGTGAGAAATGTCGACCTAGTGAGAAAAACGAACAGACACGAAGGGAAAGCCTCAAACGACAACACGTATCTGTTTTGATTCTTTGATTGTTTTTGGACTTCGACGCAGCGAGTCTTGTTGGTTGATCTGATGATGAGAGACATGCGGATATTTTGTAGCACATCCTTCACCTGCAACTGAAGTGAGCAATTGACTGCAACAGGGAAGTTCGGATTGATTATATGTGTTAAATGGTCGCGACTGTATAGCGGAAACTAAAATCTGGGCATTTCCAATACTCATAAATTCATGGAAAGCAAAAATATCGCATAAGGCGGCAATATTTTGAGATATTCTTTTCGTATCCTCTACCTTCTTCGATAATATTTGCTGTTGCGCTTTCCTCGTCTTCGAGGGGAAGATGGAGCGCGAGGGTTGCTCAGCCAGCTCATCCATGGTGACCACGCGATGATATCAACGACACACACGCACTATAAAAGCTACTCCCCGTACACAGTCGTCCTGCGCTTGGAGCTCGAGCCCAACAACAGCGCTATGCAGAAAGTCCTTTCAGTTATGGTGAGTTGTATCACGGTTTAACTTTGCTACTTTGATAAACTGTAACATCCATACCGAATCAAACATTTAAATATATTTGACAAAAATCGAAAATATACCTCCAAAATTCTCATTTTAGCTGTTCTTCTTCATGTTCGTCATCTTTTCCGTCCAGCATGCCATGTCATGCAGCTCTCCCGGGTCGTACAGTAAGTTTATGTTACTATCGGAGAAAACTGTGCTCGTGCAGTTTATTTTGAGAAATGCTCCATATTCCTAATAGGTCGACCAGCGTTCCCCGACAAAATGAAATTAATTTCCAGGACACCGCGCGTATCCAGACGAAGTCCCCAGGGTTTATCCTCCGTAAAGCATGGACCCTTAAATATCCCTCCGATAAATAATCTATTTAAAAATTTCTGCAAGCGTACTTGGCACTCAATGCTCACTGTGCGATATTGTATTCATTACGTACATAAGCAGGTCCTAACTTTGTATTCGAGCGGAGCAATTCTGATAATGTCGCCTACGCGGAATGGGAGAGTATAAAGAGTCCAAATATTTGTCTCATCTTACTTCGCGATGCTTATTTTGCTCGTATTTACACTCTCTACAATAACTTCGACAGAGTACACGGCCCTTCGCGTACTCCCGCAATACGAGCAGCTGCACGTAAGAAGTTGGTTATCTGAAAAGCGCAGTGCGCTCTATTATGCCAGTTCTAAAGCTCTCGTCGCTTCGCACCTAGGCGCGAAACTCTCTCCAGCAGTCAGACGACGATAGAACTCTTTCGATGGAGAGAGAAGTGTTCGAGCGGAACGTGAATTTTGAAGGGTTTGGAACTGTCGTAATATCACATTTCAGAGCTGCAGATTCACGCCGCAATTTCAATTGTGAAGACGGCGCGAACAAGACGCTTGAAGAGCTTCTCGATGAAAGTTCCCGACCGCTCATACGGAACAACAAGGAGCTGTGGTATGGCTGAGCATCGTTCCTGTGCACATCTCACTCAATTGTACAAACTGTACTCGATCTGATAAATCAGTGGATGAAAAAACGATACAATTCCAAACTTCGCGCACGTTGGTGATAATGATGAGGTCCAGTAAACATTACTCATTGTCAGAAAATGTTTCCATGATGTTCAGCCAATTTGTAAAGTGAGCTAAAATTCCATTTCTACAGGGTACAAATAAGCAAGGTGAAAAAGATTGGCGCTGCTCGCTGGCGATTCATAGGGGTAAAATCGTGAAACATTTCATCAGTTCGAGTTTTGCAAGATTCAAATAGTCTGCAAAAAGAACCTTAGGATAATTACATTGCCTTCCTAAAGTGGCATACAATATGAATGCGTCAAGCTGTAGTCTAATGTCATTTTCGCCGGTCGAGGCGCAAAATGAGGCGGGGGTTGCGACCGAATACTGGCCTATTTTAGCAGAGGGCGACCGTACCCGGAAAGGTTCTGTCCTTCAATTAAAGGAGGCGTTCGGGCACTTTTTAATGTGCCCTCAAATTGGAATATCTTGTAGGGTTCGACAAGACAAACAACTTTTCTCGAAGAGCCTATGTCTGAAA
>JACMIG010002797.1:0-14042 GCA_014805385.1 Levipalatum texanum | reverse complement strand
TTCATGTGGGAAATTCTTGCCCTGAAACGCCCTTTCGGATCCAAACTTGAAATCCCGGTTTTCGGCCACTTTTTTCCTCGACGATTTGGACCATGATACCCGTATCATGGTTCAAAATCCGAAAAAAATGAACTTTCGTGGAATCGACTAATAAGTGCTCAAATGATCATAAAATGATCTTTGAAGACGTTTTTGATCAATTTCGAGCAAAAAAATTTTCGCCGATTTTGGACCATGATACCGTATCATGGTCCAAATCGTCGAGGAAAAAAGTGGCCGAAAACCGGGATTTCAAGTTTGGATCCGAAAGGGCGTTTCAGGGCAAGAATTTCCCACATGAAAATTCCGGCCCAAAACAAATACCCCCGTAGATAAAAATCCGTCTATGAAGACGAATAGGAAAAAACCCGGAAAAACGATCATTCCAGAAATCATATCTCCCCATGCCCTAGTTTAGCTGCTCTGAAAATCGGCATGCATATGCAGTTTTTAACGAGGAATCTTTTTAAAATGCAAAAACCATGTGTTGTTAGCGAAGGTTTTTGAGTTATTTAATTTTTTTGCATTTCAAAAAAATTAATATTTTGCTTTACATTGAATAACTATTTAAATATCAACTTTCAGCAGCTGAAATATAGCGCATTTGAAAGAGCGTCGAAAACTGCTTAGGAAAGCATAAAAACGAAAAAAATATATCCGTCGTGGATAAATGTTAAAAATCGGCACGTAAAATTCATTTTTCCATCATTTGGCAAATTGCTGTGTCCGATACATGTCACTTCAAGGCATATACTAAATTTTTTAAATTCTTTCCCCTCAAGATAGTTCAGAAAAAAAAATTTCGACCCCCGGGGCTCACGTTCTCCTGGCTGTTCCAGGGCAATACTCCCGCGAGGTCATTGATACACAGAACACGTCTTATGCACCACGCCACGTGAATGAGCGATAAAGGCATTTCAGAAATGACAGCGATTCGTGAACTGTGAAGTACACTGTGAACTGAAATCGCGAAGAATACATGGAAGGAGGAATGAAGATCACATGTTGATACCCTCACAATTCGGAGCGTCCAATCAACTTGGCCCGTCCGCCTTCGGAAGGCAATCGATGCCGAGCATGTTCATAAGACACGCTTATGACGTGTTGGAGGGTGGCGGAGAAGAGGAATGAAGGAGGGGAGCACGATCGAAATCGACTAGGAGGAATGTGAGGGGGCGCCGCGCTGCTGCCGGGGGAAAAGCTGCCCGCCGTTCGTAGGTACTCGTCTCGTCGTGCCGTAAGCAGTACTCGAGAGCTGTTGTGGGGGTGGACGATCAGCGTAGTACTATTTATCTACTTCTCTCTCTCTCCCATCTGCCGATCGCCCAATTTGCACAGCGCCGGAAAGACTATCGGGAGAAAAAGAACGGTGGAGAGGAAATGGACTGTTTTATAGCTTGGCAGCAGAGTAGCTAATGATCCTGGAGAAACAGGCAGATTGACTCACGGTGAGCTAAAAGGATAATGTGAGCACGCTCGGTGAGTAATGAAAGCGGAATGTGGATGGAATGAGCACTCACTCTGTCTGACCTTCCATTACGAGGACACCCCAGATCTGGAGTATTCAGCCAATCGAGAATGTTGGCCAATAAGGAGGCACTGAGAATATTAGTACTACGCGCAATGGCGAAACCTGCGTGCGCGTGTGCTCCTCTCCTTCCTCCTTCCTCTCACTCCTCTCCTCTTGACCTTTCCCCTGCAGCGATACAGGAACCGTGTCTATTCCCATCGATTATTGTCTTTCCCCCTTCCCTCACAAGACAACACATTTTCGCCCACATTGTGGCCGTCCAATCACATCAACGATGAAGTTCGTGAAATTTCAAGAAATAGCAAACCCACGAACATCACATGTTTCTTCATTGACATCGAAGGTGCTACTGCAAAGCCAGGAATATTTTTTCTGGTTCCCTTTTCATCCCATAATTCCTCTCCCGATGTCCAGAACGACAGAATTCGGATCCATTGAACGACCGTAAAAACAAGGTCATTCCGAGTAGGGAAGTGAAAATGGATCGTAATCTACGCGGACTCGTGCAATGGCAAGTAAAAGCGCAGCGGGGGGAGGAAGGAAGAGGGCAGCAGTGAAGGAGGAGGGGGAACGGGAAGTGAGCGTTGCTGATTGCGTGGAGGTGATGATGAGTTGGCGTCGCTTTCACTGCCCTATCCTTGTGACGAGGGCGAAAGTGTCCCCACTCCACAAAGACAACGTTTGTCTTTTGTGCACAGCTGCCCTTTTTGATCCGTCCTTAGATGGAATGAGGGGGCAAATTGTGTTCGTGAAATATCTGTGGTACTGGCCTACGAAGTATAAAATTGCGTGGTTCGGCATTCGCTTGGCCTGGATTTCTCTAGCGGCGGTAATACGAGGAGTACCATGAAATGTCGCACCTTCTCCAATGGAGAAAGAATGGGAGCACGATTGTTGTCTGTAATAATCGAGCGAGATACTTCGGCTGGCGTGGAAGTCACCAATGGCATTAGCGGAGCTTACGCCGTTTCTCCCTGCGGAAAACTAAGACTCAGTGCCCTGTTACCCCATGCTTATCGCATATGGAAGGTCGTACGGAATTTCAAAAGAGCAAAAATTGCGACCCTGGCAGGACTCGAACCTGCAATCTTCGGATCCGAAGTCCGACGCCTTATCCATTGGGCCACAGGGCCGGTCGGGTTGCGCACGCGAAGAGTAATTGCTAAGGGCGAGGAGGGGAACGAGAGAAGAGAGGGAATACATGCGCAATCTACTGGAAGACGGCGCGCTGTCGGTTTTTTTGCCCGTAGACGAGATGCATTGGAGGAGGGGAGAGCGAGAGTGCATGAGAGGGGGAGACTCCTTGCCGTTACCCTTTCCAATGCCCTCATTTGGGCAGAGAAGCCAGAGGGAGAGTGTCGCAGCGGCATTAGAGATGACATCGTGAAGGGAATGAGGAAATAAATAGTTCGCCTCGGTATTTGCCGAGTTCTTTTCGTCGCTAAATAAGTCGACATGATCGCTTTGGTGCGTTACAGAGCTTGTTAGGAGTTATAATTATTATGAATTCTATGCCAACTGGTAGAAGTAAAATTTATATGAACGAGTCTATCAAATCTTTCGCTCTCTAATATGACTGACGAAAAAAAGAGGCACAACTGTGCGAGCTCGGCCCAAATCAGGAGGCAATTCCAGATGTGTTTTTCACGGGACGTTGTTAAACATACCGAAATTGCCGTATAACCGATCAGCAGGAATCGGCGAGCACTTTGATTTTATAATACTATCGACTGTCTCTGACATTTCTTGAATACACTGACAACGAGTTTATAGACGTATGCAGTTGGATGTTTCCCGGAAGAAATCCTCAAGGTAGGCGATGGCATGTAGCTACCTTATCCTCCCTTCCATAACAAACACAACATTGAATTCCCTACAAAAAGCTTTATCAATCGTCGTTTTGAATTGCATTAATTTTCTTCTCCAGGTGGACGTTGTCGATTTCGAACGACACTTCGAGCTGAAATGAAACTAAAGTGATGTTGATGGAAGATAGGGTACATCGATAAGGCACTTCAGGACGTTGATATCCTTGTACATGTGAATCGAAAAAGGAATCGGATCGAGTAGAGTTTGCGCGTCTCGAGTATCATCTTTCGACAACATCTCTACCTGTATAAAGCCAATCTCCACCGAAAATATAGTCTGTCTCACCGTGTGCTCTTTCTTATCGACTGTATCGTTTCCTATTTGATAGGACTTGATAGCTGAGGGTGTCGACACGTAGGACATGTATGGATTGTGCGGTATATAGTAGAACTACAATTAGCATCCCAGAGCTTCGGAAAATTAAAGTGCTTTAGGATTCGATGTTGTATTACAATTCTGCAACTCACACAAAACATAGTTGGGTGGCAACCGTCGTTTCCAAGTCCAGTGCACTTAACGCGAATTTTGCTATTAACACCAGACGGGAGGCTCTTTTGCTGATGGATCCAGTTGATATTTGATAAGTCGATCTTGCTGACCTTGTTCGCTGGCGAAATACCGCGAATCTGCAAGGTTTGAAAAGCATCGGAAACCCTCTTCCACCGCTTAATAAAAGAGTTAATGCCGGGGTTAATTATACGGGTTCAAGTAAGTTGAATAAACCCACCGGTCCATTTCCATCTCCTAAATCCAATTCGATCACTGCAAAGTCCCGGTTAGAGCGCAATTCTTCGACTAAATCGGCAAATGAGTAAATATTCCGATGGAAAGTATCGTTGAAGCAAAATTCCATGAAGTCCAGTCGCTGATTGGTGAGCTGTGCATACTCAACGACCAGCTGAGGGACTTCGGTTGCCCCGGAGAGCTTGAAGATCTTCAATGATGCACATATGTTGAGAGGCAGAAGAGAATTGTTACCTTTTCAGCATCGCGATCGATTAGAGCATGAAGGTTTTTGCTGGCCTGCGAAGAAATCATGAAAAGGTGGAAAAATACTCAAACCTTTCTAATATTTCCTCCAGTTTCACTGTCTACATGTGCGACGACAACTTGCCACAGTTGCACGGGGAGAAGGCGGAAGGGATTGAAGGTGGTTTCCATAGTGAAGTGACACGAAATGAAAGGCAGAACAGCGAGCTAGAATCCAATCAAAAGGCAGTCCCAATGGGTTTATTCGCAACTCCGCTTTTAGCGACAACATGCTAACTTTGCGAGAGAGGGAATCTGTGAGAAAAGTGATCTCATAACGCAAGTGGCTCTAATTGTAAGAACGATTTGGTGGTAACCACCGATATTCACGGCTATTCCACAAGGGCACTTTGCAGCTCCTATAAGACCTCTTATTAAGGTATTGCAAGAATTTGTGCCTGCATCGGTAGATGCCAGGGGAATGAGATCGAAACGACCCTTCAACCACTCTTGGGCGTCTCCTTACCAGAAGAATAGAAAACAAAATCGAGTTGGCTGCTCTATCCACCATGTTCTATAAATATAAGGTGTATGAAAAAAAAATCAAATAAATAAAAAGTCGAGCTGAGTCGGGGATTGAACCCGCGACCTCAAGCGAGAAAGAGAATCATACCGCTAGACCACTCAGCCATGCGTTCCGTTCTCCAGAACAATCGTAGTGAATTTCATCATCCATTTGCAGTGATTAAAATTTAAAATGATCGGGCTGAGCCGGGGATTGAACCCGGGACCTCTCGCACCCTAAGCGAGAATCATACCACTAGACCACTCAGCCATGTTGGGGTAGGATTTAAGATCGTATCATCTACGCGAGACATTCCAAATCCTGTTTTGGATGAAGCTGCCCATGCTTGCGCTGAAAGAGAGAAGGGGAACGAGATCTTCCACTCTCTATCCATGCGGACACTCTTCCTTCCAGCGGTCGTTGGGTTTCTTGTAGTTGTATCCCAAGGAGGAGACGTATTCTTAGCCCCTTTCTCTTCTTTTTTTCGCTTGCGCGATTATTTCCGTCCGCTCTTGGAAATAGATTACAACGGTTTTCGCATTCCAGGAATAAATATTTTTAGAGCTAAGGCCAAAAACATGGACCATAAATGCCGGTCTTCCGGTGAAGATGAAAGCAACAACCATGAGCGAGACTGTACCAGAATATTGGGAGATTCTATCGGAATATCTGCGATTAATTCATAGGACGGTCGACTTTTATCCTGAAATTATTTTTCCACCTACATTACTGCTAGAAGGTGGATGTGCAGACGACATGTGCAGATTTTTCTCTCGTTGACAAAATTATCAGCTGTTCCGCTCCGCTCGCTGTGCTTGACAGCACAGTCCGCGAAAAGTCCGCATCGACTTTTTAGGTCGTACGGGTCTAGCTTCTTCCCTGGCCGCTCGACGACTGATTATTGATAAACATTTCTTGATCGAAATCGAGTGAGAATGAAGGCCTTGGTTACTGGATCTAAATCACCGCGATCCAATTCTCTTCTTGGCTCGCAATCAGGAAATTGGCTTCGACGACTTTAAAGAAGTTTCCTCTCGAACTCACCGCTCTATTTGCTTTTGCCTCGTTGCCTGCTGACAATGACGATGATCCCAGTTTCCGCCCCCACTCACATAAGCACATACTTATGTCTACTAGCTTTGTATTGAATCAGTAACGTTAATGTCTGCAACAAGGATGACAAAGCAAACGTCCGTGATTTGAATTGTTTATCGAATGAGAACATGGAATATAAGAAAAGATGTGCTTAAATACAAATGGAAGCGCTGCGAAAAATCAGGAGCGAAGAGACTACAACATGTGAAAACTGTGGTGTTCTTTGGCGTCGTCTAGCCTTCGAAAGCGAACGGATCAAGCAGTATCTTCATTGAAGGCCCCGGCGCTGCCCCATCCACTGAAAATATTTGTATTTGTTTACAATCCTAATATCACACCTCTGACGGCCGTGGCGCGTCGGCAGAGCCGGCAGAGCGATGACTTGGGGGACTCTGGAGAGTTCGATTAGTCACGATAACAATTGGAAACACTCACGGATCCACGTTGACCTCGCAGCATCCCTTCTCGCAGTGAGTTCCGGGGAGAGCGCTGGAAGAAAAATACAATTTTTAGGCAAGGTATTTTAGTTAAGATTGAAACATGAAAGCATATCCATCTTCTCAAGAGCTTCGGAGTGGAGAAGCTCACGATGCCGTAATCATTGCTCCAAACGCTTCTCCTAAGTCACGCTCGGTTCGAGCTCTTCTCTCTCTCCATTACAAACGGTTGTTTTTCATCGTGTCTTGATGAGTGGCTTCAGTTTCGTTGCCTCTTGGTCAAGGTGATCAAAACAAGCTTGAACCCACGCTCTGCATTCTCCGTGGTTCCGACAGCGCGTGCACTTTCCGGATGCCATCGCAAACATCCCGATGAGAAGGAGAATAACGAGCAGGAAAGGACGAGACAGCAGCATCTGAGGGGAAAACCTCGAGCGAATAAACAATCGACATTTAAATCGAGTTATGCATGGTGCTCATCGAGCTCCTTCTAAGGATTCTAGAAGACTAATTGAAATTGAATACGAGCGACTGACAATTCAAAAGGTTCCCTAGAGCTCTGCAAGCTCTCTTTATATAGCACTCCGTAAGGTGTGACCGATCGGGGGCGTTCGCCTTGAACGGCGAATAGCACTACCGAGAACGGTCACACTATCTGATATTTTCCGGCCAACCTTGTCAGTTTGGTGATATTGATTTGAGGGTATGCGGAAGTAGCTGTGATCGGTTTCGAAATTGCATCTGTTTGGTATATGTGAATATCTCCCTTCATCGACTGCGATCAACAACACATTATCTTCCTTTATCGACGAATTTTGCTGTGAACGATGTTGGCGTCGAGCTTATCCAAGGGTTGATATTGCGTTGTAGGCACGCATATCAAACCTTGGAGTCAAGCTGAAAATAAGCAAAATGAAGTTGTGCAGACCCGTTCACATCAATAAGAAAATCCTGGATATTGTGGCGGTTGGCCATCCTGATCTCGAATTGAACAGTATTGGGCAGAGTTCCATAGTATTGTGACAATTTCGGAGCGAGAAGTATCTAGAAGGAATTCTGCATCACATAAATGGTTGCTGGTCTAACCGTTTCCTCGTACTAATCCACGGTGACGTTACCTATTTGATAGGGCCCTCCGATTTTGTTTCGAGTTCGATTCTCTATTTTCCACAAATTACGGTCGACCTGTTATAGATAACAAAGTGGCACGAGTGAATGCATAACTCACACACAACCTAGGCCAAATATCGTGGCTTCTTAGTGTGGTGCACTTCACTTGAATATTTCCCTTGATCCATCGCGGAAAACACTTTCGATGCGATGGGAAAAAATAGTAGGCTCGGAGAATTAGTTGATTTCCTGACTGTGGGCGCTCGACTGCGCTACTGCGATTGTGCGGACCTATAGTATTTTTAAAAAATGAAATACAAATTTTATTAATGATTGGAAAAACTCACGGTTTCATTCCCTAGATCCTAGGACAGTATCTCATGGTTCGGATCCATACATGTTCCTCAAAAAAGTTTGGGAGTAAAAATGCGTGTGGGTACCCCCATTTTCGACCCATTTTTGCGGGTGAGTACCAATTTTTAAGAAATTTTTCTACCGCCATTTATCTGACTGTTCGGATGGAAGGCTTCTAATGTCACAGCTGTACGGCGATACCAACTGTTTTCAAGACTGGGACTAGATACGGTTCAAATGAGCATTGCATAATTTTCCCTGAATTTTTCTGAGTTTCATGTCACTAATAATCTCGATATGAGACGGAATCGCAATAGCATTTTATCGTCTTGAAAGGCGTGCCGCTAATGTGATGTGGAATCGCAAACTGAAACTTTAGAGGAACACCTTTCAAGTCAATTCAGTGCGGCGAATAATGCATTATATTCCGAGATTTTATTGTAGAGATTTTAGTGTACTGAATTCAGAGAAAAAGATGCAAAAGAGATTACTTCGCTAGCTAGTGCCAATCTTGAGATAGGTGGGTACCGTAAATTCACATAATGAACACATTTCAACACCGTGCTGCTCTATGACGGACACATAAAAACCCATATTTTTCGGAGACGTGCAACTCAGAAAAATTCAGAGAAAAATATGCAAAAGAGCTAGCTCCGCTAGCTAGTGCCAAACTTCAGATAGGTGGGTCCAGGTCTGGTTCAGGTCTGAGACTTGAACCAGACTGGACCCACCTATCTGAAGATTGGCGCTAGCTAGCGGAGCTAGCTCTTTTGCATATTTTTCTCTGAATTTTTCTGAGTTGCACGTCTCCCAGAAAGATGGGTTTCAATGAGCGCATCATAGAGTAGTGAAATGTTCGAAAGTGCAGAATATGTAATTTTAGGGTACCCACCTATCTCAAGACTGGGGCTAGATACGATTCTAAGGTGCACTGTATAATTTTCTCTGAATTTTTCTGAGTTGCACGTCACAAAAAATTCAAACAAAAACGCATTCTTGGTAACGTTCAATCGTCTTGAATGTTGAGCCTCTGAAGTTTCAGTTTGCGATTCGCATTCAACACTTTTAAACATTTCACTGCTCTATGATGCGCTTATCTAAACCCATCTTTCTGGTAGACGTGCAACTCAGAAAAATGCGCTGAAAAATATGCTGAAAAGAGTAGATCACTAGCTTCCACCAATCTTGAGATAGGTGGGTACCGTAAATGTAACGGATTCATTACTTTGAACGTTTCACTGCTGTATGATACGCTCACTGAAACCCATATTTTTGAGAGACGTGCAACTCAGAAAAAATCGTAGAAAAATATCCTAAAGAGCCTGTTTGGATACCTAATCCCCATATTGAGATAGGTGGGTCTATATCTGGAATATGTCTGGGACATATTCCAGACATAGACCCACCTATCTCAAGATTGGGAGCAGCTAATGATCTGCTCTTTTCAGCATATTTTTCTACGATTTTTTCTGAGTTGCACGTCTCCCAGAAAGATGGGTTTCAATGAGCGCATCATAGAGATGTTCGAAAGTGCAGAATACGTAATTTTAGGGTACCCACCTGTCTCAAGACAGGGACTATATACGATTCTAAGAATAGTCCATTTACTGAACGATTTGCCACATTCCGCGCATTTGTACGGTTTTTCGCCAGTATGCACACGCATGTGCATCTGCAAGGATTTTGAAGTAAATAGCTTTCGCGACATGAAATATTTCTATCTAAAGCTATTTCATTGCAAAGTTTGGCTCGAAACTGCGTTTCGCGCTTAAAGAAGAACCGGCAGCAACTTTGATCACTGGTAGACTGAGAGGTAGACAAGGTTCGGGTGTCGCAAACTTAGTGCATACTGTATGCACCGCTCAGCGCGCAGTTCATGCGAAGTATAGTGGCACTGTTTGTGATCTACTAAATTAACTTTTTATTACTTTACCTACTTCTGTCTACCAGTCGATCTAAGTTGATGCGGGTCCATCTTTAATGCGGGGCTAACTGATAATTAGAGCGCTTGTCGAGTGCTCGACAATGGAACATACGCTGAGGGACTGCAGATCAAAAAAGGCCGAACCGCACTCGTCGCACGAGAAATCCTGGCGGCCTTCGTGAATGCGTAGATTATGAATCTTGAAGCAAGTTGGTTATCAATGATTGGGTGTGTATTCACCTTGAGGTGGCCTGAACGGGGAAAGCATGCACCACACTGATCACACTTGAATGGCTTCTCGCCAGAATGCGTATTCTGATGCCTCTATAAAAGGCCCCTTTTTCGTAAAGGTTTCCGTCATTTGAACACCTTCAGAGTAGTCCACTGTGCAAAGCAGGCTCCACAATCATTACACTTGAACGGCTTCTCGCCTGTGTGCGTTCGCTGGTGCGTCTAGAAAAATATTCTCTTATAAAAAGTTGTCCTTGATTTGATCACCTTGAGATGCGTTGCCAGATTGAAGCATAGTCCGCATTCAGTACCTTTGAACGGCTTCTCGCCGGTGTGCATACGCTGGTGCGACTGAAATGAATTTTCAGGACTTCTTTATTTAGCGTAATTGTTGCGCACCTGGAGATTGACGAGCCTTGAGAATCTGCTGCCGCATTCATTACACTTAAATGGTATCTCACCGGTGTGCGTTCGCTTGTGCGTCTAGAAGAAAATTTCGTGGCATCCAAATGCAATTATAATTTTACACACCTTGAGATTGTCGAACCTTGAAAATCCTCTACCACATTCATCGCAGGAGAAGGCTTTCGAAGAACTCATTGTCTGTAAACTGGAATATCGACGTTCTGTATCTGTGAACTCTTTGAAATATTGCAGAAAGGTGCTAAGCCTTCGTTTTACAACCTCTTTATTCGCACTGCAATGCTATTTGCGCTCGAGAATTGTTAATTTACAAGCACAGAATTGTTCCCGTGGGAAAATGCAGCTATCGATCTACCGCCATTTTGCTACCAGTCTGGATCAGAAATACTCAAATACCCCCTTCGCGAGCCGTTTCTAACCCAACTGGTCATAGTAGTTTTCACTTTGCGACCAACAAGAATATACATGTCGATGCCACATCAAGCTAGTGCAATGTTATTTGCACCGTCAATAATGTACAACATTATTGCTAGTTCTTTTACAACATTGGCGATAAATGAAGCATTTCTAAAGCACAGTCACATCATTTGTAAATGAGCATGGACACAGGGGAGACGAAATCTTCAAATGGTCTGAATTGTATGAAATTGAGCAGAGTCTTGACGCCACCTTGAGTGGCTCCCTTACTACGACCTGTCTCGATCTGACGCGCAGTACAGTGATAGCCATTTGTCCCAAAACGATGGGCGTCACATCGCTTTAGAATCACAATCACCTGATTTTTGTCTGTCTCGATAATAAGGATGTAAGTATAGATCCTCAATATCGAGGATCTAAAGCGAGGTGCCACCCATCTTTCCACAACATCGCCGACCCTTGTAGATCCTAAACCACGTCTTTCCCCGCCATATGCAATGAAAATTGACATCGAATTGTAGATGAAACGGATTTTAAAGAAAGTCTGGCAGCCAGTTTCGAATTTTATATTTTGTGTGGTTTTACTTTCTTGCACGCTGAGATACGGCGTTTAAAATTTGAGCGCATTGGATACGGTAGCTTTGACCAATTCAGCATGTTTGGCACTATATACTATAGTCTATATTTGATGATAATCGGCCGGGACGTGGCCAGTCTACACTTTGCAATTTACTTGAAAGCGGTCTGGCTATAGTCGCATTATATATAAAGACTTCCGTTTCCAAATCTCTAAAGTAGGCGAGTGCGCTGTCTTAATAGTCTTAATCATAATTAGGGTTGGCAAAGGTAGACGGCTAGACTAGCCTAAACGGCCATAGAAGCGGAGAGAGACAGGTAGACTATTCGAAGCCAATTGGGAAGAGGTAGTCTGTAGAGTAGGGTGACTGAATCGAACATGAATCAGACAAGTTCGATTCATTTGTCTGGATTTCAATCGAACATGAGTTCGATTCATGCCTTCATTCCAATCGAACGATGTTCGATTGAATTCCAGACTGGCCTGGAATTGAATTGAACATCGTTCGATTGAAATCAGACATGAATCGAACATGTTCGTTTCAGTCACCCTACTGTAGAGTTTGAAATTCGATATTATCGAGGCAACGATATTTTGTCTCGTATTCCAGACGGATTTATCGTCGGTGGAAAATATCGAAGCGATATATCGAATCTGTCTGGATCGGTCAATAATATCGAAAAAATTTCGATATATCGAAATTTTCGATATATCGAGGCGAATTCCAGACACTCCATCCAAATCAGCGAGCTATCAGAGGATGAATCTGTCTGTCTAGTCTGGTGGAGTGTCTCAAATCCGCCTCGATATATCGAAAATTTCGATATATCGAAATTTTTCGATAATATCGACCGATCCAGACAGATTCGATATATCACCTCGATATGTCTGATTTCTAAAATATCGAAAGCTCTCTTATCGTTTTTCGAGTCAAGCCAGACAGATAGTCGATATATCGAAATGCATATCGAATTTCAAACTCTAGTAGTCTGCCTTCCTTCGGCACAGCGTGTCAAAAGGAAAATGTCTGATGAATATTGCATAATCTTGCATATTCCTTCTGATTTCTCCGAAACAGGTTTTGGTCTAGACGGCCGAAATCGCCGTTTTTGACCATTTAAACGTTGTTGCGATGCGGAGCAAAAATCGAAAAAAGCTCTTCATAGAATTGTGGAGAAGACCTTGACGAATCTGGTGATGTGCAGTTATCGTCGAAATGAGCCTTCCCTGGGAGGAGATACATTTGGCAGCTCGACGGAGACTCGCCGCGCATTAGTCCATCGCCCATAACAGGCTCCAAACTCAATATTTGTTCATTATTGTTGAGCCAATCATGTCCGCCTTGACGAGACGGTCATTCCTATGCCTGATTCAACTTTCACTCGTGTCTTCATCACGACTTAGGAATCAAAATTCCGACCATGCGATTTTTCCATTACTAGGTGCCAGATCTCGTAAGGGGAGGCAAAATTAGAGGAAAGCTCCTCATAGAATTGTGGGGAAGGCCATGACGAATATCGTGTGTTAATTTGACATCGAGATGTTTCTTCCCCTGGGAGGAGATACAGTTAGCAGCTCCCTCGGAGCATCATTGCGCAATTGTCTATCGATCATAGAAAGCGTCAAACACCAGAGTCAGTGCTTCAGTACATGGCTTCTGTGCATGAATGAGAGTGCTTAACAACAAAACACAAGTCTAAATATCAACAATTTGTTCGACCGGGCACCATCTGTAGATAGATACTTGCATCCCACTGGTTCAAAACACGTAGATTTCGAATACGTGATGATTTGAGTGGTTCCCATGATGAACCATCAATGGACACCACTAGTTTGACTATTATCTGAACCTTCGGCACCAGACTGCACATCCTGGAAACTCCACGGCACCTAGTGCTCGAAGGCTCCCTTGTCATTATTTACAATATGGAATCGTTTTTGATCCTAGTTGCCTCTTATAGGCCTATTACAGGGCCCATGAGGCCAATAAACATGCGTTCTCCTCCCTTCAAAAAGGCAGACAGGCCGCATCCTTTGTTTGGGGAAGTTACTGTGATGTTTGCAACTGTGTTACTTGACAAGTCCGCACACATTTGGAGTTCTCGTCCATCCCGAATCGTCGCACAAAATGGTAAGTAACTTTTATTATGAATTCCAAAATTCTCTATTCTTTACTTCAAGGAACACATGAAACGCGTTCATTATAGAACGAAAAATTACAAATGCAATGACTGTGGCAAGATGTTCGGAACGCTCGGTGATTTGAAGTCCCACCAACGAGTGCATTCGGGGGAAAGACCTTATGACTGCCATGAATGCTTTGCTAAATTTTCCCAAAGCACTCATCGCAAGGTTCGCTCACTGATTTTGATGGTTTCACAGATATCACCACAAATTGAAAACGATTATTTCTTCAGGAACACATGCGCCCCCATACCGGAGAAACCTTTAAATGCGATCAATGTACTACTGCATTTATAAACCGCACACGACTCAAGGTC
>JACMIG010002794.1:0-12652 GCA_014805385.1 Levipalatum texanum | reverse complement strand
CTCCTCTCCCCCTCTCTCTTCCCCCGTCATCACTCTAGTCTGTAGTCCTCGCCTCTGAGTGCAATTTTCAGTGTCTACGTGCCTTTCCTCACTTCCCTCTCCTCTGTCATGGTGTTCTCTTGTTGTCTGCCCTTCCCTCTTCCCTCTCCCCTCATTCTCCCTCTGCCCTCCTCACCTCATCTGTACCATTTGTCCGTCCGCGTTCACTTCGATCACAGGTCTCCATCTGGCAATAGAGTAAAGGGGCGTCTTCCCTGCAGTTGCCCCTCCACTCCTCCTCTCCTTCTCCTCTCACCATTCTCAATGTAGTGGTGGTCGACGGGGGTGGTGGTGAGTATCCTGAATGCCTCTTCGTCCTCGTTTCTCAGTCTCTCGGCAGCCGCGAATCCGTCCACGAGGAGGGTGTCCCCTCCGCTCTCGGCCGGGTGGAGGCAGTGGAATACCTGCCGATTCACTTCTTCCCCTCCATAGGGAACCCAATGCCTGTATTCCGGGTGAGTGGCTAAAGTATGTCCCGTCATTGTGTGGTCCGATCTGCTCGTTGGAGTAGGCGGTGTCCTCGTGGTAGATCTCCTGGTCTGCCCCCGTCCCGTCGAATGTCCACATGTCGCCGTAGAAGGTGTCGTGGAGGGGAGCGACGGTGGAGAGGAACCTAGGGAGAGGAATCCTCCCCCCAGGGAGGAGGGGACGAACTCCCTCGTGGCATCTTCACTGGCATCCACTCCTGTCACGCAGACCACTCCGAATCGAGCGAAGGCGCGAGAGAACGAGTCCCAGTCCAGCGGAGACCTGATGGCATCTCCACAGTCTTCGTGAACATCGTACTCACTTTGGGAGGAAAGTGATCTTGTCGGAGCTTCGTTTGTCCCATAGATGGTAAAGTTGGTCAAGGGGTTTCTGAGGATCTCGTATATCTTCCAACCATTGGGTGTTACTCTTTGTGTCTGTAGCAGTAATTGGAGTAGGAGATCGGAGTGGAAGGAGCTCTTCCTCCCATCTGCCCATCGTATCTCCAGTTGCTGGCCATCAAAGGAGAGATCGGATCTGTCAACGCTGTTCCCCCTTGCATCCTCCCCTCACTTCTGGCAGATGGCAGCTCCCTTGAAGGGGTCAGTCATGTTGGCCCTCCTCTGGTTGGTGGAGTGGTTGTAGGCATCTTCCGATCTGGAAGGTCTCTACTCCCAGTGGAAGGGGGCAGAGTACCTGCAATGATCCTTGAGCCAGACGAGGGGCACTGCCACGTCGCCTTCCTTCCCATCTGAAAGGCGGACCTCGTCAACAAGAGGGCAGAGGGAGGGCGGGTGGTCACTGCTCCCTCCTCCCTTCCCTCCCCTCTCCACTCTCACTCCCCCTCCAGACCTCTCTCCCCTCTCACCCCGCTCGATCCTCAGCTGAAGACAGTCCCCCACCTCCGAGTGCCTTAGCAGAGACGCCGATCGGATGCTGGAGGCAAACCTTCTGCTCACGCGGCTCAACATCTGAAGGAGAGGTTGGAGGGGAGCGTGGAGAGTGGAGGAAGAGTGAGAGTGGACTCTAACATTGAAGAGGTCAACTCATGTCAGAGGGCAGAGTGCAAAAGACTATCATTATCACGTTCACATTGTTGATAGGCGCCAATTCGAATTAGTCAAAGAGAATAGATGGTAGATGCTGGGATCTGCAGTTAGTGGTTGAAGGTTGTCTCGCAGTCAGAGTAGCCGATTAAAATGATCGATCCGATCTCGTTCGCCGCCGTTTCATCTTTTTCAATCGTGAACCTCGTGTGGTGCAATAAAAAGCAGATCAAATTCCTCTGATGCTCCGATCTATTACCGGTGTTAATACAAAGTCCATCGTGTCATTCCTCCGTTTAGTGGCTGACCTTTTGAACTTCGCAGCTCATTTTTGTTCTACGTGATTTTGGCCGCGACATTTCCTATGGCATTTTCAATCCATTTACAACATTAGTTCACTCAGAATGTTGCGGATTGTGAGCCTGCGAAGCGCCGTCAACTTGACGAGGAACTCTCTTCGAACTCTCGCCGCCGAGTCCAAGCCCGTGTCCGATGACGCACAGAAGAAGGTTTGTTTATTATTCATTTAGAATTTTCATCTCGCTTACATCAGTTTAAGCTACTTCTTACAGAGTGAAGTAGAAGGAGGCATGCCCCTGTATGCTACAAAGGCATCCTACGAGCGCACTCGCACCGATCACAGATTCCAATCCGTTGGATCCGGTAAGATTATTATTAGGTTTTATCGTAATTTTGCATCATGTACATAACGCAAAGTACCCGAGCTTTACGAGAGGGGAAAGCGTACGATAGCTCAATTCCGCTCCTTACCTATTATTCTAAATAGAATCAAAGTAGTGCTGAGAGAAATTTTTAACGTGTGTTCTTGAGAGCGTATTGCTTCGGAAATTTCTACATTCCAGATGAGGGTGCTCGTCCCACAAGGTGGCAGAGGAGGTTCCTGGTGTGGACAAAGCTCTACAAAAAGGAGTCTGAAATTCCGGAGTTCATCCAGTTCGTACATTTTTCGCCAACCATTCACTGATGTCCTTTTAGCCATGGTACGATGAACCGAATGCACGATCGAATGCGCGTTGTCTTCATCATCGTTGGCGTTTTCGGTGAGTCACGTTTAATCATTGCTGTGGTGAGAGTATATTCAATATTTTCTTGAAATATATCTTTCATTTCAGGGTTCTTCTCAATCTTCTACGTCTTCGAGGCGATCAATGCTGCTCGCATCGCCCGTGATCGAGATGCGGGCAAAGTTGTCACCAAAATGTGAAGGAGCTGCCCATGCGAGTGTTATCTTGTCCTCCATTCGTAGGTGCCTTTTGATTCGTAGATATTTTCTTACCATTATTAACCAGTGAAATGACGATCTAATTTCACACCTGTTTAGAATACTGATTTTCCGGGTACCAGTCGTTCGGTATCTGAACGAGATTGTATAAAGTTTATTTACTTACCTCAATGACTAAATGTCATATGTCGCTTGCTGCGAAGGCTTTTTAGCCTTGTCTCACTTTTTTGCGAATTAACTAGATTTTTATAAGTCGATGGTGGAGGTGAAGTATTCATTTCAGTGCGCATCGGGTCCATTCGTACTCAGGTCTTCATTCCAGTGTAAGTTGGGGGAAGGAGAGGCGTGGGAGAGCAGTTCCTTTGCAGTCAGCATGGGCATCTTCCGCAAGTTCTTCATGATGACCACCCAGCACGGAGTTCACGACCAGACCGGCAAGAACAGCGGAGTATGTTTTCACCGGATTTCACTGCTTGGTTGTTGTTTGCGGGTGGACGCATTTCTCGGAAATACTCGCGGATATGGAGTATTAAATCTGCAGATTCCCGCGATTCCTGTCGACATCGGATTCCAATCGGGGAAGCAGCCCGTTAAGGGAGCCAAGGAGAGTGGAATTATCTCGCAGGCTGTTGGAAACCCTGGAGTACGTTATCGCATCTCTACTATTCCTTGGCGTGACGGATCGCTTTGCTTGAGGAGCTGTTCATTACATTCGCTTTTACAGGTCATCCTTGGCATGGGTCTGACGACGGTGGCGCTTCTGGGAATGTTCAAGAAGAGCTTCATGGGAGACAAGGCCGGAGCCCAGAGATACATGCAGTATGTTCCCTTTTAGTTCATAGGCAGGAAGGAAGAAGCTTGATCCAGTAGTGCTTCATTCCAACATGTGATTGTTAGGAGATGATAACCTTCTTGCAGATACCGTATCGCAGCGCAGTTCTTCACGGTGTGTGCCCTGGTTGCTGGAGTGACTCTGTTCGGTGCCACTTACGAGTCCCACGAGGAGAAGGAGAACCGTCTTATCGCCGAGAGGCAGGCAGCCAACATGGCATCTGCATGAATCGCCCTCCTTCTACTAATTGCACTTTAGGTTCATAGTATATTTGTCTCATCACGCCTTTCCGAGGCACCAATCGTGTAGGTCTTTCGCATGTTTACTTTCGACCCTATTCGTTTGAACTTCTATTCCTCGGAGAAGATGTTTGTGCCTCCCTCAGTCTCTTCCCATTGATTTGCCTCCGAGTGAATTCCCACTGACTATCGAGTTGTGCTATTCTCTACTATTGTCCGTATCGGACCTTGCGGTAAACAAGTCCACCGTCTACTGAACTCTGTCACAAATCACGGGCTCTGTAAGGGGAATGTGTTGCGGGGCTACGACGATGTGAAAGAGTGGGGAGAGCATCGAAACGGGCACACTGGGGACACAATCAGTGGCCACTCCCATCTGCACCCAGTCCTGACTTCCCTGCCCTGATCCCGTCCTTTGTTTATTCTGTCTCTCCTCGAGCTCCCAGGATACGCTGCCAGCCACGGTCACTTTTGAGCCACTCCGGCCAGAGTACAAGAGACGAGCCTCCCTCCCTCCGCCCTCCTGTTGTTGCCTCCTGTATAGCGGATGACTCATCCTGCTACTCTGGTCGTCGTCACCATGGTCCCTTTCCTCTCTCCTCTCCTCCGATCAGTCCCTTCAGAGGGCATCCTTCTCTCCCATTCCTCTCTCCTCTCCTTTAATAACTCCCTCTCCATCCTCTCCTTTCCAGCTTCACAGTGCAAACAAGTCTGTTAAAAATGTGTGTCAACTGCCCTCCTCCCCCCTGGTTCCGATTTTGATGACGACACGACGGGACCCCGTGCGAAGGCCAAATACTCCCCTCTCCTCCCTCTGATTCCACCTTGTGACAGCTTTTCAACTCTTCGTTGACAACTCCCTTCCTTGTCCGTGTTCCTCTCCCGTGCGATTCTCTCACTGCAGTATCTACTCTGGAGGGGACAGAGGAAGTCTCGTATGCCCTCCAGGTGCCCTCCCTTCCCCCTTCCTCCTCTCATCGTTCAGGTCGACCTGGAGGGCCGCAATCGGACGGCAGTCGACCCACGCACGGCACGAATAAAGTCAGCAGCATACCTCTTATCACCTTCTTGTTTGTCAATGGAGTCACTCCTTCATCCAGGAGACATTCTTCCCCTCCTCCCTCCTCTCCTCCCTCCCCCTCCTCCCCCACGTGCTCCTCCCATAAAATGACAAATCGATAAGTATATTTGCATGGATACAGTCTTGAGTCGATCAGTCTCCCCTCCTCCCTCCACTCTCCTCCATCAGGCAGGGGATGCTCCTCCTCCTCGTTGCTCGCTTCCTCTACACTGCCATCTACTTCTTCCTCGTCTCCCTCGCCGTCGTCTTCGTCATCGCCATCGTCGTGTACAAGGTTGGAGACTCTTCCTCTACTCCACCACCCTTCCCTCCTTCCAGTACATCGAGTCCAAGAAGCGCGTAGTCCACATCAACGGCAATGCCTCCAAGCAGTTCGAGCCTGTCCTCCGCGCCTTCAGGTGTCCCTCTCCCTCCTCCCCCTCCACTCCTCCCCTTGCAGGGAGAACTTCCGTAGTGGATGGGAGCGCGATGGCGGTGCCTTCGCCGTCTTCTTCAACGACGAGCTCGTGGTCGACATCTGGGGAGGGTACGCGGACAAGGAGAGCCAGAGGCTGTGGAGGGAGGACACCATGAACGTCGCCTTCTCCTCCTCCAAGGCAGTCGGAGCCCTCTGTGTGGCCCTTCTCGTGGACAGGGGACTGTTGAGATACGAGGACAAGGCAGGCGACTCCCCCCTCTCCCCTCTACCTCTCCCACTCCAGGTGACCTCCTTCTGGCCCAACTTCGGACGCCACGGCAAGGACGAGATCACAGTGCAGATGATACTCAGCCACACGGTGAGGAGGGGAGAGGGGGAGGGGGAGGGAGAGGCCACTCCCTGCAGGCGGGACTGGCAGTCGTCGACAGGCCGATAACACAGAAGGACGCCGCCGACTGGACGAAGATGGCCGTCGTATTCGAGGATCAGACACCCAATTGGACACCCGGCACTGCTGTCGGATACCATGCACTGACCTATGGGTGGCTAGTCGACCAGGTACTCCCTTTCCCTCCTCTCCTCTCCTCTCCCTCCTTCAGATCATACGTCGTGTCGATCCGAAGCAGCGTGGCATCGGGCAGTTCTTCCGAGAGGAGATCGGCTCCCCCCACGGCATCGACTTCCACCTCGGCCTCCCCCTGGCAGAGGCCCATCGAGTCTCCCGCCTCTCTCGTCCCACCATCTGGGACAGGTTCCACCCCTCCCCCCACTGGGAGAGAAGGGAGGAGTGGCAGGGTCTCCGAGTTCATCACCGACCCCGGCAACGTCGACTACGGCCACATCTTCCGTAACTACCTCGTGGGAGGGATGATGCTCAAGGTTGCCAGCAACCCTACATGGTTACAGAGTGTATTTGTGAGTGCCCCCTCCTCCCTTCCCCTCCACTCCTCCTCCCAGAGAATGCCCCTCAACAACCCCGAGCTCTATGCCATGGAACAGTGTGCAGTGAGTGGGATCGGGACTGCGAGGGACCTCGCCCGTCTCTTCGACCTCGTCAGACAGGGAAAGATCATCAGCCAGGTACCCTTTATACTTTCTAAGGAAAGGGACTCGTACTCTCGGGGGATGAAATGTGTGCCTACGGTCACGTAGATTGGGGGGTGTTTCATGAGTGGAGGGGAGGGGGAGGGAGGAGTTGAGTCTCCCTCCACTCACACATTGTTGGCCTCGGCAGCGGCTGCCTGTCGCCTCGAAATGCATCCAGCGATGCATGCCGAGATGAGGAAGACGAGAGCCCCGAGAACCGTGATTCCGATGTTCTCGACCTGTTGGTCGAGGCCGAGGAGACCCTGCAGGGGAGACTCCCTTGGAAGGGTTGAGGGTGGCCCTCCCTCTACACTCCTCACACTACTTTCTCACACGGGGACAGGACTCTCGAAAGAAGTAGTCTCGACTGGGTCTCTGTGTAGTGTAAATATGGTGCCCCCCTCGACAGAAGGGGAGGGAGACCTTGTCGTGGCTGCTCTTCTCTGTGGTTGTCGTTGTCTCGTTGGCTGTCCCCTCGAGCTCCTCCGATATTGCATTCTGCAATGTGCACACGTAGATCCTGTGAAACAGACACCGCCAAGGGGGGAAGAGGACTCACCTCGAGGAAGGAGAGGAGGAACACGGCCACCATCCACCTCCTGCCACTACCCGCCATGGACAATGAAGAGGAGAGGAGTTATGAAGTGGCGCCTCCCCTGGAGGGAGAGTCCTCACGCCTCCTTAGATGCGCGAGTTGTCAGAGGGAGGAGAGGATTTGAAGGGGGACGGGGAGAAGGGGCGGAGGGCGGAGAGGAAGGGAAAGGGGGAGGGGCAGGAGGCGAGAGAAGGGAGGGCAGAGGCATTCCCACCTCCTCCCTCCTCCCCTTTGGATGCCACTCCGATTCTGGGGATTGATTTCACTTGCCCCCTTACGATAATAGTCACCTAGGAAGGGCTAGAGATACTCCATCATTTTTCTATTTCGTCTGTGTATCGAATAGGAGAATAGGACGCGACGTAGGAGAAGGGAAAAGGAGAGGAAGGGAAGGGGACAATTGAGGGGCTTCTACTCTATCTACTTACACGGACTATTCTTATGGGAGAAGCCTTTGACTTCTCCCTCTCCTCCAGTGGAAGAGTCAATGGTTGCAGAAGACACTCGACTACGTCAGTGAGCCCGTGGTGAGGGAGAACAGCAAGGACCTCGTCACTGCCGCCAACGTCGCCCGAGGACACGGACTCACCCACCTCTACCATGACGACAGACGAGGGGTACTCCCCCTTCCCCTCCCCCTCCACTACTCCTCCCCTCCAGAGGTCCCTCCTCCTACTCGGCCACGCCGGATTCGGAGGCCAGAACGTCCGCGTCGATCGGGCCAACAACATCACCTTCGCGTATCTGAGCAACGGCCTCAAGGCACTGCCCCTCCCTCCCCCCCTCCTCTATCTACTCACTCCCTACAGGGTGGACTGGGAGATCGGGCGAGGACGTACGTCAAACTAGTGGACGCCCTTTACAAGTGCGTCCCCTTGGAAGCCTCCAGGTGCCTCCTCCCCCTCCTCCCCTCCACCCTCCATTCCCAGCTCGGAGGCCCGTTCGCCGGTCTCGACAGCCAGGTCATGCAAGTCTCCCGTGGCCTCTCGATGACATCTCTTCCTTTCCGTTCAATTCTCTTTCCATCGACGGCATTCCCTCTATCCATACGGGTTCTGTATGAACAATTGCGCATTCTACTAGGAGCCTCCTTTCTTCCACTCGGAATAGAAAAGGGGCAGGCCCTCTCATTTTGTCGATCAACAAATGAGCTCCTCAATCGTTCTGATAAAATTGTCATCTCATGGAAGTAGTGGCATAGGGAAGACTGTCTGCTTGCGCTGAAGATGGGGTTGAGCGATCCCTTTATCGTCTATTTCTCCACCCCGATCGTTTATAATCTAATGCGCCGATGTAAACGTGACAATCATCATTTACCAAGTAGTGTACCGGGAGTGCTCTAATGATACAAGGAGTGAATATATACTTTTTTCTATGCATGCGGTGGCCGAGTGGCCTGGAGTGAAGAGGGAGAAGGGCGACGTACCTCGCATTGGGACAATGACTGCAATGTGACGTTCAGATGGGAAGGACCAAATGCACGATCTGAAGCCACTTGAGGGCAGACCAAAGGAGGAGGGCGGGCAGGCAATATTATTCGCCTACTCGATAGAAACTAGTGCACAAGAAGAATAAATACAATTAAATAGCTTTTGTTATGTCTAGTTACCTAGTACATGGAAGGTCTGAAACGGGCGACACTGGAGTGTATGAGAGTGGAGTGGCGGGGAGTGACTGCAGATGTCAGGCAGTCCCGTCCAGCCGGGGTCTTTTTGCCGATGGCGCATCTCAAATGGACACTCTTTGCAGTCTCCTCCTCATCTGCTCACCTCCGGGAATGGCGGCACTCGTGTAGCTGTTCTTCTCGTTGACGACAGCCATAATGATTTCGTTGACGAGATCCTTCTTGTTCTCCAGTAGGTCACTCCACCCCTCAGTCTGCACGACGAGTCAATGGAGGAGAGGAAGAGAGACTCACATTCATGACATTCTGGATGTTGTGGGCCATGTACTGGAGGGAATCTCTCCGCAGGTCGCCCGCATGGTGCATGTCTCCGATGAGCAGATTCCTGGCAGCTGTGTCGATGGAGAGGGCGGAGCGAAGGTGCTGCAGTCCGTTCTCTCCTCCCCCTCCTCTCCCTCCCTCCCACCTGCTCTGCCATGTCCTTGAGTCCGCCGAGGCCGAATCGATCTGCGGCAGCCAAGACTTCATGTGCCAGTTTGTCGAGGGAAGACGGCTTCCCAGTGTAGATGTAGTTGACGAGCTCGTACATGACGTCGTAGTCGACGTCCTTGAGGAGGACTCGCCCCGTCCGGGCCTCTTCCGTGTGGGGCTCGAGCATGGCACGGAAGACGTGGGAGCGACATGATATCACGGCCTGAGGAGAGGTGTTGGAGGGGAAGGGGCGTGGGGCGAACCTTGTGCACTGCAATCTCCTTCCCTTCTACATCGAAAATGAAATCCTTATGCAACTGATCGTTCTGGAACAGGCTCTCCAGGTCCCGTGACACCTGAATTTCGATTCGACAATCAGATACGTCAACCATTACCAGATTTCTCAGCCAGTGCGTACATTAAGAATGATACATATAAATATAAAATTAAAATACCCCACCTCCTCGAACTTTGGCTGAATGGAGGGAGACGATGGGAGGCGATTGGCCTGGCTGCTCTTGGTTACGGTGTCGAAGGTCACCGTCAGATTCAGGGACAATTGGAGCTCATCCTGCAACATGATAGAAATTCGACATTTTCAATATAAGACCATGAAAAGTTTAAATGCCTTTCAACTGTAAATTTTAAGATGCGTTGAAATATAGAAGGATCTCTGTTTGAATTCTGTTAATTGCATTGTAATCGTGTGGTACCTGAGGTGCGACGTGTGATATCAGTTGGTCTCGTCGTATGTATTCGAAGTAACCGTGCAGCTGCAAACAAGTCCGACAGTTCAAATTCCTTTACGCTTAATTTAAGCATGCTTAGGTCTCAACAGCCAACATTATAGCATGTTGAAGCCAGTTTTCAGACATGCAAGCATGTCAAAATTTTCCAACTTGCACGCAGGTATCGAAATTACAGGCACGCAGATATAAATTTGAAAGGTAAAATCGCAGGCCTGCAAATCTGTCATTGCAAGTTTGCCGACAGTTATGCTGGCCTGCCTGCAAGCTGGAAAGCTAACATGGTGGCATGTCGGCTAGTAAGACGGGAGTAACTCTACAGAATCTAATTTAATTTTTTTTCATTGTATGTCACATCGCTCATTCACAGAAATCATTTTCTAGATTTGTACATTTAAATTAATTTCATACCTGTTGTGTGCCGGTATACACAGTAGTCGGAATTTCTTCCATCCTACAATTGTAAACGGCAAACTTAGCGCGGAACTTGGCATTGCTCTGATTGCAGAAGACCTGTAGAATTTAGTGATTAAGAAACACGAACGGTCGCTGACCTGGAAGAAGCTGAAGTCCTTGTTGCTCTCCTTGTTTCCCTGAGGATGCAGGCGAACTCGGAAGACTATTCCGCTGTCGACGGTGGAAGTACCAGGGACCATGGGGCCACCCATCACAGGAGCCATCGGTGCGGGCTGGAAGAGCAGGAGATTGAGAATGAAAGAAAGAAGACACTGACCACCTGCTCCTTGTGATCCTTCACCCGTACGCTGGTTTCGAGATAGCGGCAGTCGCACTGTGAGAATCCTCGTATGGTCCATGTGTGGGAGTGAGATGTTGACCGCACCTGCACTTTTCCTTTCCCTATTGGTTCCCAGAAGCAACGAACCTCAGTGGTGCTCCAGCTGTCTGCTGGCCGCAGAGGGCCAAGATTGAAGTCTGCCATTAATCCGCGCTCCTTCTATCCTGAAATTGCAATGTAAATATATGATTGTAAGTATTATCGAAATTTAAAAGTTCAGGAATTCTACTTACGGGAGTCAAATAGATGAACGCGAACCCCAGGAGAAGTATATCGAGTCGCCAGGTGAAGGCGAGTATCTTCCTTCTAAAGTTGAATTTATTAAAGCGATATAACGGCAATAAATGTTATTAGCTACATGTGAACTCGCGACGAGGAGGAAGCTTAGAGAGAACGGCAAGAACGCGATAATGTGTTCGAGCGGGGAGTGTTTGAAATAGAAAATAATCAGATTACCATATGAATATAATGGATGACTGCGGAAATTTATTGGAAGGTGCAGCAATGGGACGCCTCGTTACGGGAAGCAATCGATGGATCAAATGATCGTGAATCTATCGCAAACTGAACTGAATTGCATAGTCCAAAGTTATGCCAGGTATCACGGATAAACGGCGTAATATGCAAAGTTTTTCCACATCGACGCGTCTGAAGGACGGTCTGCACCTCGTTGGGCCAACGAGCGCAAAATTTTTCACAATTATAATAATAAGCACTATTTTCCGCGACGAGCAGCACTTTAACTAATTTAAAAGTAGGGTGAGACGAACAAGTGAATGCGGTGTAGAGCAGTAGGAATAAGAGAGATCGTCACGGGGGGAGGGACGAGGGAGCGCGTGAACGAATCAGACCACTGGCTTGATCGTCTCCGAAGTGGCCAGTGTCTCTGTCTCGTGTCAGTGCCATTAATTGTTTTCCGATGTCTCTCACAATCGTTCTCACAATAACGAAGATGGCAGGGATTCTCATGTGAGAAGTGCTCGGGACGGGAGTCTCGTGGTGAGTGAGTGGATGGAGGGAAGTATCGGGGAGTAGGGCGGCAGTCGAATACTTGTGGTGGGTATAGATAAAACAGCCAGTGAGTAGTGAACAGAGGCCATCCAATAACAACTTGTTATGGAAAACAACAAATGATTTGTGCCGGGGCTCCCTTCCGGAGACAGGAAGCTGATTCCCTCCCTGCACAGGAAACACGGAGAGATCCCGCACGGGCAGAGGAGAGAGGAAGAATTAAAGATCGACGGGCAGTCCGAGGGAGGGGAGGGAGGAGGAAGGGAAGGGAGACAAAGGGGACCCCTTATCACAGAGGAAGACCCCACGGGCAATGAGGGCTGGGGGAAGGAGATTCATTAGCATCGGCTGACGTGGAGAGACTGGGAGGGAACCCTCTCCCTCCCTCCATCAAACACCCTCCGAGTTATCGCTTCTTCTCACCCTCTACTCAATATTTCTGGGATGGATTTAGCATAACAAAGAGAGCCCATTCCAGGGAGGGGGCGAACAGGAACTGTTTTCCGCCCCCTCCCCTCCTCTATCGTCAGTCGACTCGATGTGTGTTTTCCAAAACAGGAGAAAAGAGTAGTAGCCCCGCCTCGGGCGATGGTATGGAACCGGATGGAGGGGAGGAGGGGGCAGACTCCTTATCTGGGGGAAATCAATGGTAGAGGCCTTCCCCCCACACCCCTCTTATCGATTGGCTAAGGGACCATCGATCGCCTTCCGCTACGGGGAACTTGGAGGGGAGGAGGAAACAATCCGCCTTGACTCGCGTCGGATCAATATTATGGCGGGGGTGCAAGTGGAGGGAGAGGAGAGGGGACATTCCCGTTCCGTTGCTTGGAGGGAGCAGGAACGGAGTGGACTCTATCGCCACTGATGACAACAAAAACAGGCGTATTTACTATTTACCACCGGAGGGCGTACAACGCAGTGGATGTTCGGCCACTGCGGAAGGGGAGGGGGGAAGGG
>JACMIG010002792.1:0-14074 GCA_014805385.1 Levipalatum texanum | reverse complement strand
GGTCGCCAAAGCTGGGTACCTTGATACCATAAACGATAGCTATGACCCAAAAAAGCTCCTTTCAATTACCTATCGTACGCGCCCAAGAACGCCCCAAATGGATGAAGCGGAAGGATTTTATGAACGTTTCAAAAAGGTGCCGAAGACTTTTGCACACCAGTGTATATCATGCAATTTATCTTTCTTTCATTTTCTATCCGCGAGCTATTGTGCCAAGAAATGTTGTAGCTTTCACTAATATATCGACAGTCTGTCAGTCTGTCGTCCTGCGATCTTCTCACCCGGCACTCCCCGCCTCGCCGTCTCCTGCGTCGATCCCATACCGCCGTGCGTGATGAAGAGAGCAATTCTTGGATCGCCTGAGGAAACGATAAGTTGTAATCGATTAAAAAGCGATCTACTAAGGCCTTTTCGCTCGTCGAGAGGAGGCTTGAGCAGTGGTGCAGGTGGTTTTGTTCCAGAGCATTCAAGAAATTTGATTTTCTGCCCAATGCAAGATGATTTCCCCTTACTTAGGAGGTCATTCTGTGGCGTCCACTTCTTAAACACGACGTTGGCAACTTTCGATGCTTCGTTGGTGGTGAAGTCGTCGTCCCGCTCGTACTTCCAGATAAAGGTGATGTCGGGGAAGTGTTGAATTGTCTGAAAGACCCTTCCAATTCTTGCCACCCCCCTTGCTTTCCTGAACACTGCTGATGACACGTATTACCAAGAACGTTGATTGTCTACGGAAAGATCGCAGAGGAGCAGGCACAACTTCGAACTGTGAGATGTAAGCGCTACAACACACAAGGGAGCATTTTCGCCTAAGAGGGGTGATCCATCTCTCACTGGATAAATCTATGGTTTTTTTTCAAAAGGGGTTCTAAATTTTACCTCTAGAATAGCTTTCTTGGCAGCACCGGGAAGAAACATGCTTTTGGCGACGGATCCAAACGACAGCAGAATGGTACCATTGCGGCGACCGAGGATTTCGAGCCATTCCTGCAATGATTTCGATAGGATACAAATTTGCTGTAAGGTATTTTTTTAGTGCAATGAGCTGAATATAGTTTTGTTATACCCGGATGCCCGGAAATACTTAAACATAGTTTATGCAAGGCAAAAAAGGCCAACCTCCCCCAGAGCCACGGGTTCCTTCGCTCCCAGTCCCCCAACAGCAATCACGCGATGCAGGGTTGGAGTCGCGAAATCAATCAGAGGTTCGGTGTTCGTGAAGGCGTACGCGGCGTTGGAGGCCGTTTCCTGCAGATGTGAGCTTACATATCGAGTCTGGTATTATCGGCGAGCGCCGAATTATGTATTTAGTTTTTGAAAAAAAAACGTTTGCGTCGTAAGGTTTCTTCACAGTATGAGTTACACCTTTTTGTATTTTTTCTTGTTTTTATTTTGTTTTTTTATATCTTAAAGAAGGAGTAGGAGCAACATTTCAAATTACGGTCACCATGGAAATCAGACCGGACTCAGGCGAAAGTGCAAGTGCACTTTGGCCTGCGTCTGGAAAATAGTGCACTTTTGCCACAATTGCCCCAGCTGTTTTGCGGACACGGAATGTTGCTCCTACTCCTTCTTTAATAAAAATACCATCACTCCAGGGTAGTCAGCTCCGAACTTTTCCCTCATCAGAGCGTCGATAGCCGGGCGAATGCCGCCGAATTGGAAGCGAGTCACGATCTCCGAAACAACATTCCATGCACGCTCGACCATGGAGTGCACGTTGAGACGGGTTGTGAGCTGACCTGGAAAATGAGCATTGAAAATTCCAACAAAAAATTGGAAATTTCAACTTCAAAACATTTTTCAGCTTGCTTTCGAGAACAATAAATTCACATTTTTACAACAAAAAGAAGAATAGTCGTAAAAAAGTTTTAACGCAAATTTAATTTTCCTATGAGTAGTGATTACCAATTTTTAGTTAATATTATTTTTGATATAAAATTTTCTGACTCGGATTGAAGCTGAGCATCTGAGGGACGCCGATTTCGTCGTGTTGATCTCCGATGAACACGGATGCGGAGACAATAATCGTTGACTTGGGCGCGAAGAGGGGTGCCATGCCTGACAGTGAGAATAATGGATAAGTTTAAAAAAAAGGCCGAATGTTTACTTTTGGGCTTGGAACGAATTGTTGCCGAATTGAGGAGCACGCTGAACGATTTAATTTAAAATTTCCGTTGAATATGAAGCCCTACTGTGTGTATCACCGCCCTCACAATTTCAAGTTTTTTAAAAAAAAATTTCACCAATTTTAAAATTTTTTTATTTATCATACGGCGGAGCGAAAGTCTGACATGACCTCGGAACAGCTCTGAAAAATGAAGCTCACCCATTCCGCAGACATCGAACGTCTCCACGATGAAGACATCAAATTGCTCTTCTTTCAGGTTTTCTATGAGCCCCGGCGTCTCCAGTGTCTTCCGGCACAGCGCAGTGAAGCCATCCGTGAAGAACTGGTTGATCTGTCGAGGGATATATTGTCGGCGGAATAAACGTTCCGGACAATACACTCATCGCCCCTCTCTCCACTGTACTCACGTTGTCTGGCGGTTAAAGAAACGAGAGAACAGTGGAGAGAAATCGCAAGGCGATGAGCGTATTGTCCGGAACGTTCATTCCGCCGACATTACTTGCTTGTCAGTCGGTCTTGACTCTCTGTTATAAAGGAAACCTACTCCGTCAAGATAAAATAAGCGTCGCGAAGCCTTCTCACTCATTTGAGCACCGCAAGCTTCCGATCAAAAGCGATTTCATGAAATGGCATGAAAATGCACGTTTGGGGTTTGCAAGATGATCGGTTGATTCCATCATCAGGCGAACAATGATACGCGCACAACTGTGCCAGTATCGTGGTGACCCTTCCGAGTTTTGCTGTCGCTGATGCGCGCCGATACAGAGAGACAATCCCCCCCAACTTCGTTTGCCGAAAGTTCTATTTGTATCTTCACGAAGAAAAGGAATCTGAGGCTGAAATGTTGCAAACTACTTCATCAGGATTCCCTTCCAAAAGTGTAAAAGAAATCAATAATAATTTCTTGGTGGGGCTAGAATTTGGGGGGAAATTGCAAGGGTCAGCGGAGGGGCAATAGCAAATAAAAACATCTTCATGTCCTTGCGATGACCACAATAATAGACTCACAAAATAAGCCATCGTCGGATTGTAGCAGTTGGCCTCGAATAGGTTCGATTCTTCGTCGGCAAATTCGCGGATGTCCTCAGTTCCCTTGGGATCAGCGAGTACTCGAATGATCCGCGAGCGCGTCGTCCCATCCGCTAATGAGGGATCGAGTTCCGGAATCAGCGACACCTCAAAATTTTCTGTTGTTTTTCTCCTAAAACTGAACGCAGCCTATTTCGCCCGTAGGATCAGAACTTTTAACATATTTTCGAAATTCAGAAAGCTCTGAGCACTCAAGTATTGCATGCAATCGTTGTTTTAACTGTTTCACTAGTAACAATCATTTCAACCGAACGATCACTCACAACTTCATGCCCCGCATCCACGAGGATATCCGCTATGCTTCCCATGAAGTTGCTGTTGCTGTGCCCGAATTTCATATTGTAGACCAGAATCTTGTAGGAGTAACATGGGACAAGAAGGAAGAAGAAGAAGAAGAACAATATCGACATGGGTGAGTAGATGGCCGAGACGGTCAATGAGAGGTGCTGTTCTCTATATCGCTGAAGGTCGCCGATGAATGACCTTATGAACTATAGAATCTTTCGAGAGCGATGGATAGGAGGGGAAGGGTATGGGAGAAGAAAGAGGAGAGTGTAGTGCACTGTGTAAAAGATAGGAAAGAGTTGTGTCCACGTACCGGATCAAGGTGTTCTTCGCTACGCCAACAGAAAACACACGTGGGGATTTGAAATTCCCGAACATGACGACAGTGTGCATCGAAGATAATGAAATTCACTCATCAAATTATATTATAACTTATGGACACAGATACTTTTTTAAAACGGATTACTATAACTTAGCGCCGTTTTTGACACACCGCTACCGTTCTCGAAGCAGTCCAAAGCCAAAGCCAAGAAAGCACACGGATAATTGTGGTGTCACATCAGCATCATAACTAGCACTTCTCCTTTCCTGAGCTCCTTTGATTTTACATCCCGTGGAGGGAGGACTTTCTACTTCTGTGAATTCCCTTTGGCAGCTGTCGCGAAATTATTTATATCCTGTGAGGGAACATCCTTGCCTGTCTGAACGATATCAGCAAGACTGGTCCCCAATTGGAGACCACTTCATTTTCGGCGAAGAAAAGGGAAGTTAGTACCACGGTCTCGGAAATGCATTTATCACCTGCTCCTTGTTGGGCCAGCGAGTTCTGTTCTCGTGATTTTATTTCACTCGTAATCTGTCTAAGAATGTCCGGGTCCCAGTTTGGTTTTTTTTCATTCTCATTTGGGTTATATTCTCTCTTCATCGTCCCTCACAAAAATTGACACATCTTCTCGAAAGGAGAAAGCGCAACTTATCGTTCTATTATAGTTTTTGCTCCCCTTTGACTTTGATTGCATTGAGATGGAATCTCACCTACTCGGACAGCCACCTCCTCAACAAGGTCTTCCCCTAGGGTCTCCTCGGGGGCCTCCGCCGGAAGCTTGTCTCCCCCTGCGACTCGCCGTAATCAGCCAGCTGCTGTTCAGTCCTCCAGCCCTCGCCATCATCTCACTCCACGTCGTCGTCATCATCCGCTATGGCGCGTTACACGCATACTGCAAGTAAGCTGAAGGAAGAAAAAGAAATATCTTCTGGAAATGGAACCGCTCGATCTGCCCGATCTAGATCATGTTGCAAAATACGTCAAATTGCACTTTTCATACATAGCCCCAAATTATCAAGGGACGAGAAGCTGACCTTTTAGTTTCTTGGAAATGCTACTCCAAAAGGCTGTTATTATCAAACTATCTCCACTGGCAAACGCGCCAATTTCCCATTCCTGAAAGGACAAAGGAGCACGTCCGAGCACAACTGATTGCTGGGACAGGAAAAAGTCAGGGATTCAAGGCAATATCGGAACGTCCCATCAGATTCCTCCTCCTCCTCAATGCCGTCGGACTCTTCTGCGTCGTTTCATCGCACATTGTCATTGCTGCGTTCGTCGTCGCCACGAACAGCTACGCCGCACGGGAGCAGTCCTGTCAGTAATCCTTTTGTGGCAGGGAGGATTCGAACCTGGGTCTCCAAACACTGGAGCCCCGCACTCAACCACTGCGCTATAATTGCAGTCTTCATACGGAACTGCTTTCTGGCTCATGAATTCGGTGTCTGCATCACGTCCCTCACTGACTTCATCATAATAATCGAGCGCTTCGTCGCCAGTCGATACGCTGCGAGGTGTGCGCTATTTAGAATTCAGCTATTTTTACTCTTTATTTTTATACTTACTGATTGTGAGATTGCAGCTACCATGCACAACCTGCAAACGGGTTCCTCGTGATTCTGTTGGCCCTTCCAACGGCGTGTGCTTCGATGGCATACGCTCGCTACGTGCATATTAGTGAGCTTAGCTCTTTTCACCTTCCGTAATCCGCTGCCTGATCCCGTTCTATGACATAGTGACTTTTCGACCATTAGTAGGAACTAAGTTCCGTGCCCGTAAAACAGCTGGGGGCAAATGTGGCACTTGCACTTTAGCCTGTGTTTGCGTTTTAGCCACATATGCCCAAGCTGTTCTACGGTTACGGAACTTTGCTCCTACTCCTTCTTTAACCATCAGAGACCTCGGAAGCCGTCATAATTTCCCTCGCACTGCTCGATGTCGTCTCCCTGCTCTCTGCTGTTCTTTGTGATCGACGCTCTGCCCGGAAGTACAGGCAGTCACTGGCACGAGCGTCGCTGAGCTGTCGATACCAAGCAATATTGTGCCCGCATCACAGAACTTCTACGTTGCTGTTCCGCAACACTGCGAGCAAAAATTCAAGCGCAGCGTGTTTGTTGGGCGCACTTTATGTCAGCTTGTTTTCATGAACTTTCGAAATTCTGCAGGTAGGCATCGTTAACCACTGTGTTGCGGAACGCCAATTTAGAAGTTCCGTGGTGCGGCACAATCAGTTATCCATCTGAAGCTCATGTGGACGGATTCACAGATTCCTAAAACTCGATGATTACCTTTGTAATATTTTAGATGCTCTGTTTTTCTCCTTGGAGTGCTCAGTTCATAAGATAGCGAGAACAACCTTTTTAGATGCACTGTTTTTCTCCTCGGAGTGCTCAGTTCATAAGATAGCGAGAACAACCTTTAAACTTTCTAATTGAGAAACAAAAACTAAAGGTCCGCGAGGCACTCGACATCGCGCGTGCTCTTCTTCCCGTCTGCATGGCCACCCTCGGTGTCAAGCTCATTACACTCACACTCACTCTCGTCCTCCTTCTCCGCCGCAATCTAATCGACATCCACTTCACGTCCTCTATATTCCTCACGGTCAGAATTCGATGACTCTGAAAAAAGGCTGTTCGCATGCCGCAACCCTGGACTAATTCTCGAATCGGGAATTTGTACTGTTCAAATTCCTATGTTGCAACAAATCTCGTATGCTTTGTGTGCTGAAGTAGCCCATTTGCCAATTCCGGCCCCATACTTCCTTTTTCCAGCTGCACACCCTCAACTCGACTGCTTATGCGGCTCTTCTCGGATTCAGACACAGGTAGGGAAGTCAACTAACCACATGGCGCAGTCGGTAGTCCTTTTACCTCCCTCCCTTGACATCGAAGGTTCGAATCCTTGCAAGGGACTCAACCGGCAATGGAAGCTCATTCTGCGACGATGTCTACCTGTGCGCAATTCAGTCTACCATGCCGCGCACATCGATACGGACCAAGCTACGAGCATCTATTTCATCCAGATCAATAAATCGTGGAATTGATGTATTTCACTTAGTAAATTGTATAAACTTAATTCATTGATTAATTGTTTCAAATATCAATTGGCATTTTATATCTCGCAATTCATCAATGTACCTAACAGAACTAGATAAATTTCCTACGTCTGCTTGGCTTTGACTCGCAGTAGCTTGCGCAGTATTTGGAATGCAATCCGAACGAGCACAACCACAAATATGACAGCAACTAGAGCACATCCGACAACGAAGGCAAGTATATCTAGGAGGAAATACTGGGCAAAGTTGAGCTTCGCCGCGTGGTGGTCGAGCTGCCGCAGAGGACCGAACTCCACGAGGAACTCCATGTTGCGGACGAAGATCTGCAATGAGTATGGATCGATAGGTAGCTTGATATGGACTCAAAAGGAGCAAAGTAGGCATTTCGACCACAAGAGGGACCCTCTCGCGCCCACTCACATCTTTCATGGCAAATGGTCGCTTCTGTATCATCCTTGCCACAGTGCGAGCCTTTTCCGTGTACCTGAAAATATCCATCATGTTCTATTTTAGGCAAGAAAAAGAAACCTTTATCTTATATAAAGGCAGTGCTAAATACTACCTTTGACTCATACTCACTTGGGATTTCCTAGCACTTCTCGTAGTGCTACTTCAAGAGTGTCAGTCGTGGTGAGCGTCGACTTCTCAATCACGACTCCGAGGCCATTACGCTTTATCTGCAATTTGTGGGTAAAAATCGATATTCAGTTTTTTTTAGATAGAAATCGATAATCGATACTAATTATTTTTCGACGAATAAATATCCAACCTGATAGGCGTTCCGCATCTGATCGACTGTAACGGGTATGACAACAAGCGGGACTCCGGCAGTGTTGGCCTCCGTCGTGCTGCCTTGGCCGCAGTGCGTGACAAAAGCCGAGAGACGCGCGTCGTCTGCAGGGGGGATTCGAAACCGGGTCTTGAAACTGAGGGCCGCCGCCCAATACCACTGCGCTATGGGGAATGCTCACTGAGAATGTCCTTCTGCGGCATCCAGGTCGTCTCGATGAGGTTGTCGATGCCGCGAGATATTCCATGCTCGGGTTTCTAAAGGCTACATTCTTCTCTACATCGTAACAGTATTGCAGTATCTGCGGAGCCCATAATCTAGTCAGACATTGTCGGTTGGAGGGAGATTTTACCGGAATAGGCACGTGCCGTCCTGTAACATGTTTTCCGTTCGCAACTGATCATCAGCAAACTTCCAATAACACCTCGTATTTGACGATGAACGTGACGTTGGGGAACTTCTCGATCGTCTCCCTCAGCGTCTTCTTGTAGGTCTCCGGCATCAGATAGGCCTTGGCAAAGGTGCCAAAAGAGACGAGAACGGTCTGCGGTCGGGCGTCCATGATGTCGGACCATTTCTGGAAGATAAACATGGTCCCCTTTCAATCCACGCCTGGACACCAGTACAGTCATCTTCAAACATCCATAACGCCGGGCCATTTCTGGGGGAAACAATCATGGTCCCGTTCCGCAAATTTTACGATACACTTGGATTCCTAAACCAAAAAGCTTGTTCATGCGTATTATGAGGCTCATTTCATGCTATACTGGCTCAGCGAGTACCAAACATAAATCGCATGCAAGCCGTACTTCAAGGACGGGAAAACAGGCATTCTTCTAGACCCTTATCCCCCCTCACCTTGTCCAGTGCCTGGTGACCACTGGCCACGACGATCCCTCCGATCTCCACAATCTTGTGTGATGTCGGACGGGGGAAGTCGGTGAGGGGCTCCGTATTGAGGAAGACCAGTGAAGTGGCACCGTAGATGTCATGAGCACGGGCTATGGAGGAATCGAAGCCCCGGAAGACGGCGTCGAAAGAGGAGAGTGTATCCTGAGTGGGAAATGTGAAAAAATATTCTCGCGAGCAATACATGATCGGTGTTCTGAACTGAAGCGACATACATAGAAAGAGCGTACGCAGCAAATATTTTATACTCCAAGAATCAGCTTTGTGATCTAGAGTATGTTGTACGAGTGGCCCTATTTCCCGCTAACATACCTCGACGTATCGAATGCAGAACAAGTAGTCGAGTGTGTTCTCCATTCGCTGCCAGAACGTCATGTCGTCGCCGTATGATCCAGAGAGCATTGCTATAATTTTTTTCCGAAAGATTAATAAAAACTTTAAACTATCTTTTAGAAATGCTTACTAGGCATGTATGCCGGATGGAATTGGACGTGTGCCAAAGGCCAGCTTTCTCCTGGAATGGATATATTTAATTCGGATTGCATTCTTTCGAAATTAACGGTAAGCCAAGAAAATAGATAGGGCATTGGAGGCAAAAAAGCAGCATAAACTGTACCACCATCACCAAGTGTAATGTGGTGTGCACCCTTGATCATGTAATGTTGCTCCTACTCCTCCTTTGAAGGAGTAGGAGGAAAGTCCCGTGCCCGCAAAACAACTGTTGAAATTGTGAAAAAAATGTCCACTTTGGCCTGACAAAATATGTGTTTTTGTGGACAAAATGCACTTTGGCCTGAGTCGGGTCTGATTTCTCAACTGCCCGTAATTCGAAATCTTGCTCTTACTCCTCCTTCAAGACTCTCTCACCATCAACAATAGCCAGCGACTGCGTCACAGCGTACTTCTCGATCCCCAGCAAGGCCGTGATACCGAATCCACAGTAATCGATGGCCTCGAAATAAGCAGCATCGAACTTTTCGGCCCGCAGCTTCTCCAGCAGACCGGGATGGCGAAGAGTAGCTGGAAATTGGTAATTCATCTTTTAAGATTTCGACCTCTATCGGAGGTCTCGACCTCATTACGTATCGGTAAAGGGTTTGTGTCCTGAATTTCAGGTCTTTCACCGTGGACTTTCTAATGTGGCCACGGTATATGTTTTGAAATAGGATAAGGAAGGTTGGAGCACGACGCAATATTATCGGCGAACCAAACACGTCTAAATTCGCGCATTTCCGTTATGAGCTTTGATGTTGCTCCAACTCATTCTTTAAAGATATTCCACTCGCAGCTCCCTCTGTTTCGGCTCGCATCAGCGACAGCAAAGCTCGAAAGGGTCACCACAATACAGGCACAGTTGTGCGCGTACTATGGCGGTTCTAAACTCGTCTAAATTCGCGTTCCGACCGAATATTTCTCTCTCAGCTGAAAATAGAGTTCTCTAGTCGCCTGCGAAGTGAAGACGAATTTGGTTCGTCGATAATGGCTACTGAACGCAGTTCTGGAAAGAACCATCTGGTTGATTGCACCGTGCCCTTTCTCTCCCGCCCTCGTCGCTCGGGATCAAGTCACTTCTACTCAACTGATCTCACGTAAAGGGTCTATCGGTCGGTTGACCAATCTAGCACAAAGGGCGCACAACTCATGCTCACACAAATCAAGAGTTGCAGCAGATAGATTGTGCTATCGGTAATACGTCATGGGTTTCTGGAATGCTCTGTCAGAAGTTGCGTTATGAAGCTCGATAGCACCACGGCTCCGGGCAACTATCACGGAAGTAAAAATCTTAATAATTCAAACATTTGGCACTAACCATTGCACTGATCCATCATGCCGATCATCACTTGGTCCCAGAGCTGCAATGGTCCATGATGAACTCTCAAACAGCTCAACAAGGAGTACCTCCAGCATACTGGCCGACCCAGCATCGGTCCAAATCCCTCCGATTAGACTATCCTCGGAGTTAGCGTGCTCCTCGTTAGTTTTGGCTGTGGAGCATTGGGGGACCTATAAAACATATAATTAATTTTTTTAAATCGATAAATAAACGACCTCGATAACGCGCGCTTTCTTGGTTCCCGGACCGCCAACGCTGGTATCGATGATGGACGAGAGCATGACCTGAATGATAACAACGTTGAGAAAATTACGTCCATCACTCGTGTTGTAACACATTTGCTACAAAAATCATCGTTTCATATGGATTATCGACTATTCACAAATGTAAGAGATTTCGTTTTCTTCGGCACACAAAAGAGGGAAAATCGAAAAATTGCTTTCATTTAAGACGCGTTTTTTGTAAAAATCGAGCAAAAGGGGGGCCCCCGGACACGCTGGTAATCAAAGGACCTGTGGGGGCCGGTTTTGCACATTGGTGTGTCCCGGGGGCCTAATTACGAAAACATACTTTGTTCGGCCAAAAGTCGATTATAGAACATTCTAGAACAAAAATGAGAACAAAATTCGCTATTCCATAATATTTAACTCCTTGACCTCCGAAAGGATTTTTAATTTTTTTTACGTTTTTGTCCTCGGGGGTATCCTATTTTCGTTTTTGATCCAAGAAAAATCGGTTATGGGGTCAAATTATGGCACTTGGTCAAAGTGTTCTTACAGTTTTTTATGTTTTTTGTCTGAAAAATGGCCCACTCCCGTATAGGATTTATTATGCAAAACGTACATTGAAGTCTCAGGAGTACTCCATAAAAATAGTTTAGAAATTTGAATCGTAACTATTTTGCAAAGTGCCTCTGAGTGTTCAAAAACCCCGATTTTATAGCAAAGTTGATGCCAATCACCTCTTTGTATCTTTCTCCCACGAGCAATTCAAATATTCTAATTTTATACACGCTTCTTGTATTGAACCCACCTACCACTTCCACACATAGAATGTTCGGGGATTTGCCGAAACTGACTGCCCATTTGAGAGGTAAGGGGGGACCTCATGGATTTTTTCAACCCATGATACGGGTATCATGGTCCAAAATGAGCAAAAATGATGTGTGTTTAAATCGACTAAGGAATGTTCGCATGGTCATAAAAACGTGTTTGAAGACGTTTTCGAACAATTTTATTTTGCACATTTAGACCATGATACCCGTATTGAAAAAAATAGGTTGAAAAAAATCCATGAGGTCCCCCTTACCTCTCAAATGGGTGTGGAAGTGGTAGGTGGGTTCAATACAAGAAGCGTTATAAAATTAGAATATTTGAATTGCTCGTGGGAGAGAGATACAAAGAGGTGGTTGGCATCAACTTTGCTATAAAATCGGGGTTTTTGAACACTCACAATCAGAGACACTTTGCAAAATAGTTACGATTCAAATTTCTAAACTATTTTTATGGAGTACTCATGAGACTTCAATGTACGCTTTACATAATATATCCGATACGGGAGTGGGCCATTTTTCAGACAAAAAACATCAACAACTGTAAGAACACTTTGACCAAGTGCCGTAATTTGACCCCATAACCGATTTTTTTTGGACCAAAATGAAAATATGATGCCCCGAGGACGAAAATGTAAAAATCAAACAACCGAACAGCACCAGAAATACGGAGGAGGTCAGCTTTGTTTGGGCATCATTCGAATACGCTGCCATGAAGTTCTATATGCAACTTTACTATTTTTCGTAACGACATTGAGATCGACTTGTTTTGTGACGGCTCATTTATAAATCAATGAGTGGAATTGTTTGTCAGGGGGTAATTTTTGCGATAACTAGTATCGTTTGATGCAGGTCGACTTGACGCTCACGGCAGATTCGTTCCAAGAGGACTTCTACACGGAAGAGGAGGCCGAGGTAAACTATTCGGATTTTTTTTAATCGGCGCTCGTTACAAGTGCGTCGTCGTAGTATTGAAATAACCCATCGCTGTCGTAATTTCACTGCGACGATGTTTAAATATCATTGAAATATTTGTAAAAATAAAATAGTTGTTCAAATAGTAATCAAATATCAGAAGCCACAAAGTAGAGCAAACAAGAATATTTATTTGCTTAGCAGCACTGACATCGGCGGAATAAATTATCAGAAATTTGATTTTTTTTTCCCTCGACGATAATAGTGAAGAAATTTTTCAGGCAGAGCCGGCGATTCGGGATGCGTATCCTCTTCCGAATCGGTTGAAAAGTACTCGGATTCCGATACGGACGTGGCCGAGAAGAACCGCCGGAGAGGAGTCAAGGAGAAGAGGTAGAGACTGTGTGGCTGTGGGACAGAAAGGAGAAAACAGACTTGGTTATTGATCAAGGAAATTTAGAGATGTAATTACATTACTTTCAGGAAGTTCCGTCGAAAGCGCAACGCCAAGGACGAGGACCACCACAAGGCCGTGCTGGCGGAGGCGTGTTTATTTATCATTGGACCCTCAGAAATTAAATGCAACAAAATAAAAATATATTTTATTTTGTTGGTCTGTTATCCAATGCACAATTCAGATCCAATGGCAACGCAACCATCCCGTGGCCTTGCACCCTGACATCATCTTCAACGTTCCGGAGCGGGTTCTTTTTTATTTAGGGTTTGACATATATTTTTATTTAAGGATACGAAAGTATTTAATTTGAATTTCTTTTAGCTCAACGCCCTGCATGTCGCTGTGCGCCGAATCACCGATAGGGCGGCGTCCGCCTCAATTACTAACCGGCGAGGAGGCAGTCCCTTCCACGCCAGAAATGTCCGTTTTTAATATTAAATTTTATAAAGCCCCTACATTCTGCTAGTAATCACTTTTCACTGTTGCTTTATACACGTTTTGCCGTTATAAATCCCAGTTCTCTTCCAGCTGCGATCTCTCGTCGCTTCACCACTACGTTCTCTCCATCCAGCCGCGACCAGCGAGGGCCCGCGACCCAGCACCGTCCAAGCTTGGGACCCCACTGTCGGCTCAGGTCGAGATTCGGACCTCAGGTCGCAAAATTGAAGAAAAAATTATCGACGGAATGAATAGAAAACCATCGATTTTCAAGTTGTGCAACAGCCCCAAACAAAGAGCAACGCGCTCACATAAGACACGCTATTATGAGTCCGTCCGCGTGTCGACCACTTTCACCGATAAGCGAACAGTGAATGAAACTTTTCAATCCCGACGGGGGTGTGAAACAGATATTGAAATTTCCGTTTTCGAGCACTTTTATGCGACAGTTTAGTAGCTAAATCGAATCCTTCCAAATATCGGAACAATAATGCAGTGACGTCCCAAAATATCAGGGAAATCGAGTCGTGTGCTCGCAGTGATGTGGTTTCAAGAAGTATGCATTATCGAGATAAATCCAATTTTATAATTCATGGTCAGTAGCACATCTTAATTGTAAGAGAACACTTTTCTCCAGCCGCCGTAGTAAAGTGTCTCGACCTGAGGTCAAACCTGACGTCAGGTCTGGGGAACAGACCTGCCGCCGCAGTAAAGTGTCTCGACCTGAGGTCAAGGACGAATCCCGACCTCAGGTCAGGATTTGCCCGTTTTGTATGGGAGGTCGGGTCTGAGGTGAGG
>JACMIG010002791.1:0-14082 GCA_014805385.1 Levipalatum texanum | reverse complement strand
TTAATAAGAAACGTTGTTTGTAAGGTTAAACAGTCATTGAAAATGTAACGCCAATGCGATAATTCAGTTCGCGATTGGGTTTAGGTGCCATGTTCGCATACTGTAAGTTTGTCAGAAGTTTGAACGCGGTCTGCGGTCCCTAACCATAGTGGCGTTTTTTTAAATTTTTTTAAACACGAGCAATGATGTGACAATATTTTATATAACGTATCGTAACTGAAAAATGGGTATTTAGGTCTTCTCGATGCCCGAGAAGAAAAGTCGCGAGGTGGTGAGCGGCGGTTGGCACATCTGCACTGTCGATACTGGTTTTTTTCTGGAGAAGACCCCAAATTGCGGTTGCGATCTTCTCGGAGAAGTAGTCGAGGGCGCGGAGATTCTGGAAGGATCCATGGAAAAGGGGAGAGTTATCAAATTCACTGTACGTATTGAATATTGAATTACTGACTTTTCTCGTCCAACATTGTATTATCCAAGTTTCCACTCTTTCTGTTGAACATTCGAAGTGATTTTGCCCCAATCCGCTGAATATTTTATTTGCTGCATAAAAATACCATCTGATTTTGACAACAGTTATCTACATGTGCGACTTCAGTGCGAGGTACTGAATACACTCGTCATTCTTTGGCGTGATCACTCTTCGTGTAAAGGAAACCTACTATCCCTTCATTACCTACAATGGAATACATTCCCTCTTGCCACCGAAGTCTCCCAATTCACGGGATTGAGGATCGATTGAGATGGATCCCAACGTGCTAAACTCCGTCGCATGACGGTAACGGTAGTCTACAATACTGGGATCTAGTGGGGGGGAGGCGATGCAATCGAGGGTGGATTGCATCAGAGTGAGGGGTTCACTAGAATTCTTTCAGATCATCCAGTGTGGACTTACGGCATTTAACGAAAGATATTCTGTTTCTAAAATGGAGTCGCGTTGTTTAGTCAGCGTAGCAGAGAATACAGTACCTCTGGATGTGTTATTGTCGACCACCATAATATGGCGAAATTACACGATATCGCGGAAAAGAGTTGTTTGAAATGCCGCAGAATTATTATATACGAGTAGGGTGCGAAATGGAGAGCAAAGGAAAATAAAAGCGTCACAGCCCATCTGGACATAAAAATACGTTGATCAGCTGCATTTCCCCACGGTTCCGTGGAAATGCGCAGCTATTTGGTGCTCGACAATATACGTCTACGACAGATGGAGGCATCTGGAATGGATTACGGTAAGTCCGACACCGGGATATACATATGTATATCTACCTCCAACTGCTTGGCCATCGCGAAGGGACCTCCCATGCTCAGCAGGCATCGGAGATAGAAGTTATTCTGAATCTTTGCATTTTGTATGGTAAGCCTCGAGCAGAGGCACCTGGAGTCACGCACAAACATTTTTAAAAATTTTAATAAGTACCCCATAAGAACTCTAGTGCCCAATAGGTACCCTATGATTTACAACAGGTAGCCTATGGCCCAAAGGCTGCGGGCTGTCGACCAGACAATTGGTCACTGGAATTAATATTTGTTCAGGCCGCGGCAAAACAATTCTGACGCTGGGGCTTCTTTTCTGCATTGTGACCATCAGGAGGAAAGGAGAGGTGTGCTATCTATTTTCACTGCTCCGACACGGAAAGGGCATCAAAGAAATGGCGGCGCCAAAAACGGCGGTGCACTCCTCGTACAGAAACGGTTTCTCATGGGAAATCACTCCCCTATTCTCGTTCTATCCTTGCACGGTTGATATGAACAGGCAAATACATGGGGTAAATCGCCAAACAAGTGAGAAAATAGTATCCCTATCATGATTGATAACAAAGTAATTAACCCTGTTTACTCCTTTGCTCCCTAATAAAAGAGAGCGTTCGCCGAAGAGGTGGTTGTTATCGCGGCAGATCGGTGGAACCTGTCTGGGCGGTGAGCGATTGTGATAACCTTCCGCCATTACGTACATCATCTTGCGAGCTTTGACCTTTAGGTGCATGCGCAAAAGTCAACCTTTCATTTTTGCAGGAGGACTCGTACACAGTCCATCATCATCACGAACATGGAGTAAGAAACGAATCATGAGAGGAGGCCGGTAAAGAGGTACTGCTTACATTTGGCCATATTAGGCGCGCTTGATGAGAGAATGCTGTCGCCGATCCCTCGTCGAGACTGCAATTTCAGCCGAACCTGACATCTACGCATAGCCGAAACCCATTTGCAGTCTGCCGACAACCTAACATCATCGGCGGGACGCCTACTCGCGGATATCCAACAGGGTCGTTGCCCTGAACGGCTGACACGATTCGAGCAATGGTACCGTAAGAAGCACGAATCGAAGAGGAGGAACGCGAACCTAGCTCCAGGCAGTCAGGTGAAAAACCCGTTAGCACGACCAAATATAACATTACTAGGGGTGCCCACCGCCTTCGGCGGTGGGACCCCCAGGTGTTTTAGAGCAATTTCCGCGAAAATGACAAATCTGACCCACGGAAGTTAAAAGTCTGACCCACCGAACTTGGTTACGGTAGAAGTTTTCTCGGGACCCGAAGTCGTTTGGTCAAGGTCCCAGGTCTTGAGGACCTTTCTATGCAGGTGTCGTTACGAAGGCACAGACATACACGCTCTTTATGTAGCGTATGCATGGCGCCCCGGACTCAGAGTGTAGTCGCCGAAGGCGACGTCTACTCCTACCGGGACCACTGATGTGGTACAGGTCACGCCATCATAACACTCTATGTTATCCTAGGACTAGGCTGGCTACCCTTTCCCTAAGACACAAGAATGTGGACCTGGATTTATGGAGGGCGGAGTCCCGGGGTTCCCTCTACCGCGGCGCGGAGAGAGCGAGGGCACACCAGTCCCCGAGCGAGCAGAGGGCCGAACTAAGGTTGGGGCTCTCTCTCTCCGAAGGAGTGGAGGCCACGCCCCTTTAGGCGCCAAGGCTAGCATCGGGCGGGAAGTCCCAAGCTGTCTCACTACGTCCTACGATTTCGGGAACCGAGGTAATCCTCGGTTTTATTTCCCATAACAAAACACAAAGAATAGTGAGCATCGCGAGGAAAAGATAAGTGTGAGTCTATGGTAACATCAGAACAATAGATCACATGAAATCGAATTCAAAGCGATTGGGCTGACTACGATGCTTGAATAATACAACAGTTTGAATTGTCGGTGTTTTAAGAAGGAGACAAGAAATGCTACGCTCATGGGAATGAAGTTTTGGAGGTTACCGAATTGCGGGCGTATTTTCACATGTCGGTCCGGGGATCCCACTCCTACAATCTCAACTTTTGCGGGATTCCTAACGCTCAACCAGTTGCTCACGAATATTCTCAAGATAGCACCAGGTGGATTGGGTGTCTATTGTCCTTATCAAGATTCCCTACGTGGTATTATCTCTGGGGAATCCAAAAGGTACGTGTTGAGCCATACTAGTTACGCGGTTGATCAAGTGAAAGGCGATCCCTTCCTACCTAAGAAGTGGTACCCTTCACGAATATATGAAAGTTCTGCCCCAACTAATTTCAAAAGTTTGGGTTTCCCATGATTGTAACCTAATAAACCTAATAAAGACCTATACCGACTTTCCACGTTGAAGTATTACCCTCACGAAAGTAAACAGACTAACTCAGGAGTCTAAACTCTCGTGGCAAGCGTGGCAATTAGCAACGATGTTTGGTGGAATGTGGGTGTACATGTTAGCAGTTTTGGTGAAACTAAGCTCAAGTTTGGGAAAGTTTGGTTGTTTTGGGCTTTCCTTTCAGGGAGCTTGCTTCCATCGTGGCTTGACATGAGCACGTCCTGTCTTCGCGTCTCGACCAACCAGACCAGATCCGACTTCTGAAAAGTCAGACATTGAGTTTGGGTTCGTGCTGCAGCTTGAACGATTTGATCAAGAGCTAAGACTGTTGGGAACGTGAAATTGTAAACAAAGCCAGATGATTGGACAATCATCAGTGATGATTCCTCGGTGTCCCACGACGCGCTTCGAAGAGACTCTCTCCGGTAGCAATCGTGTAGTTGTTGCTCTTCTTCCTGGTTAAATAGTGCGAGCGCGAATTCGTGCTATTTGTGATGTTAGGAAGTTAAGCGATCGTCGAGCAATAGGCTGCTGAAGTCCTGTGCGTGCGACGATCTGAGATCTGAAATTCGTGCGAAACCTAATAGAGTCGAAGTCCCAAGGAAGTTGAATCGTCCCTTGGCCAAGAGTTAAGCGGCTCTTACTTCGTTCTCTACAAGTACCGTGCATCGGCTCAAGTTTCACAAGATGCGGTTAAGCAGGCTTGCAAAGACAAGTGCACTTTAAAATACATGGTGTTGCAGAATTTCTGTTTGGTGATAGCCTCATACTCAACGAATGTGGTGGAATTATTCGAAAAGTGGTTTTAGAGTAGGACTTTGTTTGTGAATTAAATTAGTACATTCCTTCGTGCACCAAAGGTTGCTTCGTTCGGGAACTCACGAAGTTTGCATGACTCTGTGAGATGGTCGAATTGTCCCGATAGGTACTAATTATAGCGTTCGTGCATGTGTTTTAGATGAGATTGGCTCTTAAGTGTTCGAATGGGTGCCAACGGGAAATCCAAGCGTCATGAATGATGCCTAGCTCCTCACGCTGACGAAAAGTTACGATCAACGGGTAATTGAGACTTCACCCTTGGGTGAGCTTCTTGGGAAAGCGATAGTCCCACACCTCACGCTGTCGAGGCGATTTAGAAAATGAGCCGAATCTCACGTCTATGCATACATGATCAACGCAGAGATGGAGGTGAAGCTGTGTTCAACGCTAAACTATGTTCTATGATGGAGTCGTTAGTCGATGTGTGCGCCAATGGGAGATTCTAGCTTCAATCCCGTTCCCTCTTCTTTCAGGGAGGCGTTCAGCGGGGAGAGTTCAACTCTGTCCCATGCCCGATTGTTTCAGGGCCATTCAGTGCCTTCGTCGGCGACGGACTATTTTCGACTGTCTGATAAAGCGACTCACGAGACTGCGATGAAAGATGCTCTCATCATAGTGCGAAGTTTGCAAAGTTCAACTCTTAATTTCAACGAGATGTGACGTTCTTTCCAATCTTCCTTTGCTCTCGACACTCGCTTTACGTGCCATCGTGATGGCGCGCGAATGTGGAGCGAAGAGAAGAGGACGGCCAATGACTGGGTCCGAGGCCACATTGTAAATGTGTGCGCTCAAGTCAATGGGCGTTCTAGAAGAAACATCGAAGTTGACAAATTCCTTTCAAGCGGTGTCGGTGGAGCTAGTGGAGCCGTTCCCACTGGTGGGATTTACGACGAGATAATCGCTTCTAAACGACTGGGTAGCTATTCCTGTCGGTTCGAGGATGGACTGGGATTATTCGTCGTATTTGTTCGAATGATGGCTGTAGTGCTCGAAAGACAACGTTATTGGAAACAAGTCAACATTTCTGGATGGACGTTTCCCTGGTCTCGAGATGGAGAACGATGACTGAGTGGTTAAGGACTGAATGTCGAAACACCACAGTTTGGGTCCTAACGTGTACGAGGTGAGTCTCGCTAATGAGCGAACTCTGATCTTCTTCAATGCCTCCTAAGGTACTCTCCTGACTCAAAAGTCAACAATTGTGATAAGGGGTCCGTCTCCTTCCTCTGGACTGAGGCGACGTCGGGTAATCCTTTCAAATATGGAACTTATTGAGAGCGAAAGATGAGTCTTCCCGTCCTCTGGATTGAGGCGAGAAGGGTCTAACCTAACGATATGGAGCAAATGAGGAGGTAAGATGTCCGATCCTCGGATACGTATAGGACTAAGATGACATGTATTTATTGTTCTCTGGAGATCGAGATCGGAAACTCCTGTCAACTGTCGAGTGAGCCAATGACGACTGATGGACGAGACGAACGAGTTCGTTTTCATCCTTTCCTCTTTCTCTGCAGCGGAGTGCAGTTGCTGCCAGGTCGGTTGAGGAGTGGTTTCCCACGTCCCAGGCCTTGATGATCCCTTTCTGGTTGGGCTGACCTTCATGCGGCAGATTCGCGGAGATGATGTTCCGTAAGGGGATGTACGAGGCGGAGCTATGATCTAGGTAATCAAGAGGAGATGGTGAATCTTCGTCATTCCCGGTTCTGGTCAGTGCGCGGAGACTACAACGAGTCGTCAAGCAAAGGACCAGTATGGATATCGTCGGGTGGCTTGGATTGCCTTTAAAGGACTTATGAAAACACCACAGATCTTGGATGGAAAACGTCGTCGTTCCGAGAGGAAACTGAGATGTTCTGCAGCTATCAAGCTGTGTTCACGCTTGTTCCTCAAGGATCTTAGGTGTTCTTGATGCGCTTGGTCGTGGTAGATGTATTCGACAGACCAGTGTGCGATGGATTTAAACCACGACGTTGTTCCTTTCCGAAGAGAATGAACCATAATCAACGAGAGAGTGGATGAAACCTAGCGTCCTACTGGACTTTTCGACGATGAGTACTGAGGTTCCTTCTGCTTCCGCTATTTCCGTCTGATCTAGTTTCTCGGGTGTTATGATGACTATCACGGCCTTATGCGTCTACTTTGAAATGGAGCGGCTTTACCTTATGCGACATGAGGATCGACTGGTGGATTCTGTCAAGCTATTGCGTGACGGAGGAGAAGAAATTGGCTAGTGAGGCCTTTCGCATTCTCCTTAGAATCACCGACCACATAGTGGAGTGTTCCTTCGTGGTGGTGGAGGGGTGGATGGAGGCGTCAGTGACTCGAAGATATCGTTTTGAAGAGGAAGCCAACTGAGCAAACGAGAGACGCAAATGATCTCTCCCTCAGCGATTGTGCCTTCCGTCCGTTGATTGGATCAACCTTCGAGCTTTCTGAGCCGTTCTGCGGAACTGGGCAAAAGCATAGCTGTTTTGAACTGGTGGTTCCGAGCAAGCGCTAAATTGCACGAGCGTGCCATTTCGGCTTGGACACCTGTCTCTGCAGCTATTGACAGGTTCTTTAGCTCTGCCAGCCTCTTCGCACTGTCGTGTGAAATTCCGCCGATTTATAAATAAATCATGGGCGGTAATTCGTCTTTGACTTGCCTCAGTCGGGATGTGCAGTCATCGACAGAACGACAGTGGAGGACGCTCACATCATCTCTACCTACTATCTCTCCATATGGTGAGAAGTGTCAAAAGGACGGCTATAGGAGAACTGACTCCTATTCCGTTTCGGTGAGCCGTTTTAAGGTCTTACGTCAATAGTCGTTTATTTAACGACGGATTCGAGGATGATCCGACGTCAAAACGTGGGATGTGACTCGGTGGTCAACGAGTGTTGTTCCTCCTACAGGTGTGCGTCGTCAGGTGAGCGCGTCTCGAAGATCGGGCGGAGTCTGATGTTTCCCCCAGTGGTCTTCGGTAAGGCGCCTCCGTCGACGACGTCGGTAGGAGACACTACGAGTGAGGACAGTTCCCTACGATTTATATTGTTTCGGTGCTCTGCTATATAGCACCAGGGCACTCCGAGAGTGGCCTTCAGATGGTGTTATCTTAGGTCAGGAGGAAATTCGCAATATTCAGCTACCGTGCGTTCTGGAGGTTCCATTTCGGACGGCTCCTGGAGAAACGACGACGAAGCTTACTGTGGGTTCTACTGGACGACGGATGAAACTACTGTGGTTCGTCAACATTTCTACTGGTGACGAGTGAGTTATTGTTCATTTTGCCAGTATGTTGTGCGGATTTTTCCTTATGTACTCAGTAACTTTCAGTGTGCTCTCAACGCAACAGTCGCGAGCAACCTGCGGAAATGGGACGAGCGGGGAGAGTGTCACGGAAATCGACTGGTCTCGCGAAAATCGGAGGGCGCGACAGCGTCCTACGATTTTCGGTAGGATTCGACTTCCGATATTCGCTCAAAGACTATCAACAACACGGAAATCGCTTCCTACGATTTCCGGAAGCGGTTAGCTTGGGTCCCCGTTGCTTGTTATGTTTCCCTGGTTATCTGAGTATCCTGAGTTGTTGTCCTTAAGACAAACATCATCATTGTTATTGATTTGTACACCTTGGTCGATTAGACCGTTATCACCGAGGTAGGATCCGGACTTTTATTCTCGTCATCAGAAGTACTCGCCCTAACATCGCAGCTCCTTCTCTGCGATCGGCAGGAGAAGGTGACATGCGGAAAGGGGTTCCAATGCTGATGGAGTGTCCGCCAAATTCCATTTAGAACCTCTGTGATTTCCTTCGTTGCATTTCCCAGTGACTTTCAGTTCGGGTGTCCGACAATAGCATGGAGATTTTGAGAAAATTTCGAAATTTAGTTGGTGCAAAAGAGTAACGAAGGTGAAAAGGTCTTCCTGCTATTGCTGACACGAAATGGAAGTCCTTGAGATTGCCTGATGAGCGGTGCAACGCCCATATTGTCGCTTTGGTAGCGACGGCCCAACCTATTCTCTCTAGCGTGGTGGCCAAAGAGTGGGCATGAAAAATTTCCCGGAAACAAAGTGAAATACCCGCCGTCACTTTGACTAGGAGCGTATGACTCTTCGAGACTGTGCTAAGGTCCGTGGAGTGCTTTTGGCGTCTAGTCAAGTGCGGTCTGAACCAAAATCAAACATTTTCAGGTGAGCGCGCTCTTTGAGTACTCCTCCTAATATCCCGAATGTTTCATAAGCAGCTATCGGTAATCGATTGGTACACACCGTGCCTGAGGCAGGGTGCTGGCAAAGGATGCCGCTAGTCGCTCACATTCAGGCGTAGGGGAGTGGAGCGACCGCTCGAATTTGTCGTAGATTTGGGGTGGAGATATTTCCAGAGGGTGTTATTGCCGGTTGGGGTCTAATCCTTACAGTGGAGGATGTACATTCCTGCCACTAGACGGGTGAGGTTGGGTGGGGTGGATCCCTGGGTCATGACTCCCTGGGTGATCTTTGGTCTTTCTCCCCTTCCCTATCCTTGACGCGTGGACTGTTCCCTCTATCCGGTGTGTCTCTCTTTCCTTTGTTCTACACCATGCCGAAAAGATTCGGTTCCCTTTGTCTCAAGGGGATAAACGAGGTAAGTGGGGTAAGGAATCCGAGTGTTCGAGAGGGGAAATTATAGTTGCTAGTGTCCAGGGCCCTGGCGTGTTTTATGGAGAGGTTCATCACCAACTCCCTCCGCCAAGACGAAATGTTAACACTATCTCCTCGAAGTCCCCCTAATTCAACTCGGGTCCTAATTATCTATTGAAAGTCCCCCCTTCTTTCACGGGCTCCCCTGGCCATAGCCAACTGGTCGGGGAAGCGATTATCCTATGGCACTTCCCCAGTAGGGGCCTAATGAGCGCTGCTCTGCGTCAATGGGTCCCCTTAGCACCTATCTTAATCCGCCGCTGGGATCTCGCCCCCTGGCCGCGCCGCGCGCAGGCCATTAGGGGTTCCAGACTCCATCGCTCTTAATGAGTGACAGGGCGATCTGAATGGGTGGGAAAAGGATTAGACAAAGGTGCGGGGTGCGACCAATGGACCGTTTCTTAAAGGTCCATCGGCATGGGAATTAGAGCGATTCGTAAACCGCATGCAAGCACAAAATAAACACAAACAATACGACTCGGGCGACGTCAATGACGTCGAGCGAGAAGGAGTTCGCCTTTGCTCGGGGCGATGGTGCGGGTTTCCCAGGTCCCTCCCTACGCGGTGTTCTACCTTTGCGCGGGACCAAACCCTGATGTCTCCGCGCGTCCTAATACTGGGCCGACGACGCCGCAGATGACGGGAAATCGCGATCTCACCCAGGAGTAAACTCCTGGAGAGTGAGATCCCGCTCCTCACGCCAACACGACGGGCCTTCCGAACGCACAGAGACACCTCCTATTCCGGTGTTCAAACCGGGGCTGTCTTTCATTAAGTTAAGTTGCATGAGGAAAAGACACTATCCATTTGAGCGGCTACTCCCCGAGGGTGTACGGATACCCCCGGGGCTTCTGGGAAAACAACTCCCGACCACCTCGGACGAACGGTGGGGTCATCCTAATTTCGACCCTTAATTTATATAAATGTATCGACATCCCCAAATCTTAGGCTGCTGATCTTAACAACCCGTTCATCGCCGGGTCTCCGGACGGAAACAGAGACCGTCCGGGGCCCGTCCTTATCGGATCCCGACGACTTGCGTAACCTCACCAAAAGAAAGCTGAATATTACAGTTCAGCCGGAATTCCCATTTCGTGATCTTAATTAGTCCTCCTTGCCGCGATCAAAATCGCGTTTATAGGGTCCACTTTTCAGAAGCCGACTCTCGTCAACTCTCAGGGCGGATACGCCGCCGAGGCCCTGTATGATCCCCCATGGCCTGGACTTGGTATCTTTTGGTGAGCACGCGCGGCAAAGACAGCGACCTCTCAGTATCAGGTCCCGTCTCGCTTCCTATCCGCGCGTGCCCCCCCCCCCCTAGTAGCACGGTGACAACTAAGAGGTACAAGGGGCAGTGCTGTCAAACTCAACGGAATAAAAGACTGGCCGAATTAAACGTGTGACTTATTTCGCTCTGGCCTAGAGCGGGTAGCAGGCGTCGAAAGCACTCGGTAAGGATGTGCGATCTCGTGCCATGCCAACCACTGACTGTATCCAACCACTATCGACCATATTTGCTCTCTGGACCGCGAGCCTACAAACGCTCTGAACGCGGCCTGCGGCCCGGCAAAGGGGAGTAGCTCCCCCCGGTGCTCACGTCTGCTCAAGACGCGGGTCACCATCTACGGGCGTGTGATCATACATTCAGTAAGGGTGTGAAAACAAGCTAGCTCTTATTCGCGTAATAAAAGTCAAGCAAGTCATTGATTAGGCGGGCTCGCGCCAGACATTTTGCACCATGCCTGGGCGCTTGTAAGCATAACGCCACTGTCGTCACTTCAATAAGTGCTAGTTTGCGTGTCTGCTAGTATTACTCACTGCGCTGGTGGGTGTAGCGGTATGGGATGCGCGTGAAATAACTGCCTATCAATTAACCACCGATCAAAATCGGGGTCATTCTACCCTGTCAACGGTACGCCGATTCAAAACGATGTCCATTAGAAGCTTCGTTTGAACCGGGCTCTCATGAAATGATAGCACTGGGACAAAAGAATCTCACAACCGTCATTTCGACCCGGTGACCTTCACGTATGCATGGCGCCCCGGACTCAGAGTGTAGTCGCCGAAGGCGACGTCTACTCCTACCGGGACCACTGATGTGGTACAGGTCACGCCATCATAACACTCTATGTTATCCTAGGACTAGGCTGGCTACCCTTTCCTTAAGACACAAGAATGTGGACCTGGATTTATGGAGGGCGGAGTCCCGGGGTTCCCTCTACCGCGGCGCGGAGAGAGCGAGGGCACACCAGTCCCCGAGCGAGCAGAGGGCCGAACTAAGGTTGGGGCTCTCTCTCTCCGAAGGAGTGGAGGCCACGCCCCTTTAGGCGCCAAGGCTAGCATCGGGCGGGAAGTCCCAAGCTGTCTCACTACGGTAGCAGTAGATTACAGCTTGAAGTGTTGTACTACACGGCGCTAGAACTGAACGTCGATCGGATGGACAGCAAATCCTTGACCTGCAAAGATCCGCAGATGGCTATGGAGGAGATACTCGCGTTCCCAGTTAACTGCTGCGATGGTAAGTGCTAATTTTTTTTGTATATTCCCGAAATTTACGCTATCATTGAAAGAGGATTACAGGAGCGGCGATATCCGCCTCATTTGATAGTCCATGAGGCACTGGAACTTATCGAATGTTTCAAGGCGGTCGGAGAGGAGATGGAAAACCCTCTGCGTCTATTTGGATTCAGAATGTTCCAATCATTCGAATTAATGGTTCGTGTTGACTATTGAATTGCTGGTTTTTTCGCGTCCAACTATGTATTATCGAAGTTCCCACTGTTTCCCTTGTACATTCGAAGCGTTTTCGCCGACTATAAGACCGTCCGAGAGAGACCCCAATGTCCCTCTTTCCCTTTGCTTCCCTTCCCTGAGAATCCTCTGACAGAACGGACCGAGCCGTAAGAGTGAGCCTTTATGACCGACAAGTAGCAACCATGAGAAATCCAAAAGTGAGGAAGGATAGAGAGAGACGGAGGCGGGACCTTGGAGTCACCGACACAGAGTCATAAATATCCGTAGATCAGCTGTCTCTCGATTTCTTGGAAAAGCACAACCTTTTGGTGCTCGACAATATACATCTCCGATAGATGGATTCATCTGGATAAGGTTACGGTAACTCCAAGACCGGGTTGTATACAGTATACCTACCTCCAACTGCTTGGCCATCGCGAAGGGATCTATACTCCCCCCTCCAATGCACACGATGCCAGGAAGAATCGGAGATGGAAGTGATTCTGAATCTTTGCATTGCGTATTGTAAACATCGCCGTATGGCGTTTACGGTAGCCTATAGCAATTTCTCCCTCACACGACGACGTTTACTACACCACTTCTACTATCCGGCAAGAGGAGACGGCAGAATGGCAGCGGCTCCCATCGGTCCTGGCACGACTTCTCAGAAATACCGTAACCTGATACTACCATTGTCAAAGGCATTGAGATCCTACGATACGCTCCCACCGGTACCTCCGGCCGGTCTGCGGTGATTTGAATGGTGCGCGGTCCCGAGGAGAAAGGTACCGTAACCTCCTTGCGGAAGGGCCACAGTGAGCACCCCCACGCAACGAGTTGGCATCCATGTCAGACTGTTATATTCTGTTCAATGTTGAGCCTCACGCGGTTTTCCAGCTCACAATCAGACCGTCTAACGCGAGATCCATTGTTGATTGAAAAAAATAACCCAGACTGCGTTTCGAAATGAGTGGTGTAGATACTCGAAAGAGAGAATAACGCAATATAACGGGAAAGACGACGAGAGAAGGCAAGCAAAGCACCAAATAATTATCGTTCTACTTATGTTTGTTTTTTCTTCAGTTTCGTGTCTGCATTTACATCTATTCCATAAATTACATGAACTTGCCCCTGAAATAGTCATGTTTCGATCACTACAGTAACCGAATCGCAAATTGATTCAGAGCGAGACTTGACTCAAGTCTCGCTCTGAATCACTTGAGCGGCTCCCCTCTTTCGAATGACCTTTCTATTGTTTCTCTTCCGTTTCATCCGATCTAGCGCAGTTATTGTTTGCGACGAGTATTGTAATGAACCTACTGAACCTATTATCGAATAATGACTGACATGTGCGTAAGAAATCCGCTGTATCATTTAGCGGATGGCAGAGCCGGAAACGTGCGTGCTGTTTCAAGATTCGTTGGTTCGTCTGCGCGTATCGACGGCAGAAGGAGTGGAGTGAGTTTATTTTTAATTCTTCCACCTTTTCTTAGCCGCTTATGATATTTTTGCATTTCTTTGAGTCCAAGCGCGTCTGCAGGAAATAAGATTTCTTTCATTGTCAGGCTGCGCACGTCGCTTTTGGTCTCCGATCCTCCGGTTCGTCTGGAGATTGTCGATGGAAGGAGCGAAGCGGGCAGCAACGATGCATTGACTATTCTGGCGACCGTACAGGGTGGGAGGGAGAAGGTTTGCCATGTTATTGTAAGAATCATCGTTGAGAAATTTCACACGTTCTCTAATATTATTAATTGGATGGATAAGCCCTTTTTTCAGGATCCTACATACATCTCGAGCAATGTCCCCCTCACTATTCCATCTGGTGGCACGGCCTCTCTTCGTCTCGATAGTCTCCTTTCCAAGCTGACAGTCACTCATGCCAACGAATGGATGGACGTAAGTAATGTTATTCTGAAGCTAATCACGCAAGACTTTAAGGGAATCTTGGATGCGTCACGAGCCGACAATTGGATTGCAAACGGAAAACTTTCAAACCTCGACATCTTTCGCGTTGCCGTTCGCTTGACGCCTTCGCGTGTAATTGATGCAAGGTTTGTTCTGAACCCCCAGAGTCTGGTCACACAAAGGTTTTGATCATCTATATCTGCATAATAGGGCATATACCAATTTCAATCTCCTCGGGGAGGTAGTTGAGGGTGCGGAGATTCTGGATGGAGCCTTGAAAGGACTTTCTGATGTCCAATTCACTGTGCGTATTGTCTATTGAATTACTTACTTTTTCGCGTCCAATTATGTATTATCGAAGTTCCCACTCTTTCTGTTGAACATTCGAATTATT
>JACMIG010002790.1:0-14083 GCA_014805385.1 Levipalatum texanum | reverse complement strand
GAGACCGCGTATACACTTAGCGCGTGCAAATTCGAACTGAGCAGGCCAGAGGTTTCTGGACCGGCGTACCATGCCCATATTTTTCATCAGACATTGCCACACCTGAGTACACATTGTTCAGAAACCGTCACCACTACATCACAGATAATTAATTAAAATCTTCGACGAGGTCGAATCTGAGCTCGATGACTTCTTTTCCTCCCAGAATTGTGGCTTATGCAAGGATAGGAGGGGCACTTTGGCATATTTATGCCAGAAGCCCATAGATGTCAACGAGAAGCACTTCGGATGTTGGCGTTGATTCCCTAGCCAATAATGACAGAAAGAACATTTGTCTTGAAAATTTCCCAAACTTTCCTTTCAACCTGATATATCAATAAATTTATTCACATTAGATAGTTCCCTTCTCAGTTTTTGCTTTCTTTGCTTTCCTTTGCTTATCGTTATGTTCCGCTCTGCCCTTTGAGAATGTGAGGATCATTCCCTCATAGGCGCACCCAGTCTTGTAGAACTGTAAAATCAATACTCGTTCAATAATGACGACTTTCCCTTACCAAGGTTCTGACCTCTTCACCTCCACCGGAAAGCTTCACGCGAACATCTCTCCAGACACTGAGTCAGGGTCGATTTGGAGACGCCGCTAGATGCGCTCACCCCTCTTCCGGACACCTTCCGCAATCGCCAGTGAGGTAGGTATTTGGCATGATGACGGCGTCTCCGTTATGATCCGGGGTGCTCTATAAAGCCAGTCGTTAAGCCGCACATGACCGTAAGCCAACTCTTCCACTGATGCGTGGTTTCCTTCAAGTTCAGAATATGCAAGGGCCCTTAAATTTAAAAGATGGGTATAGTAAACTTCCCCTGCCGATAAAGTGCACTTCGTGCACGCAAGAGTGCATTTTACAGGCAGGGGGAAGTTTACTATAACCAATTTTTCATCTCAGGGGACTTATGTGCTACATAAATATCTATTTTTTTATTCAAAACTCATTAGGGATCCTCCGAAATTCATGAATCAAGTCACCGTTACGGTCCGTTCTCTAGTGACTGGGCACGCGTGGCGACCTTTAATCCACGGCTCAAGTTCCGTTCTCGTCTTATTTACGTACTCTTGCGCTGGGCCCGTTGGGAATAGGAAATCAGTATTCTCAAAGCGGCAGCCTTTCACGTGGTCCTGAAACAATAAATACTCGCTCCATAATAACGACTTCCCCTTACCATGGCTTTAGACTGATAAGCTCCTCTGATAAGATGCGCACGAACAGGTTTATATGGTACTGTGCTGATAAATTATTATTATTATTATTATTCACTCTGAGTTTGAGGGTCTATTGGGAGACGCCGTCGATGCACTCACTGTAGGGCCTGACACCTTCCGCAATCACCGGTGGCGTAATATGTTGAATCCAGGTATTCCTTTACGTCGGCGTACCTATACTCCAAGTTCTGAAAAGCCAATCGTAAAACCACACACGATGCATCTACGTTTCAGTCGTAAGCCAACTCGTCCACAATTGTGGGGGTTTCCTTCAAGATCAGGTATTGTCCGAGTTGCACGGGTTGTCACGGTTAATACTGTGGTTAGCGGATGACCAGTTCGGTATCAGCGCTTCCACAAGGAATTTAAAGGAGGGCTCACCTCACCCTCCAACTTGCCCTAACGCTCTAGAGGAGCTTATGTGGCGTTAAAAATGCTATCGAATGATATAAAATACTTCAAATAGAAACAATATAGTATAAAGATAATCGACTTTCAATGTTGATTGACCCTCAGGGTTCAGCGCGCGAATTCAAAATTTGACTCGTGGATACTGTAGAACAGAAAGTTAAACTGCGCACTGTCTTTGCACAATGCCAGAAAAACAAAATGGATGTTCTATAATGACTATTGGTTACTTTTTGTAATGACGTATTCGTGATTTTTGTGGTCTTCGCTGGGTGGGGTGAGACCCCCTTTAAAGGTGTCCTTTGCATATGTGTTTATTATGGTTCTAGGAGGTCCTGAAAATTTTGAACCCAAACTCCTCATATTCGCGGAGTAGGTAATACGGGCGGAATTGTTGCGTGCGTAGTCGAAAATTGACAACCCGTGCAACTCGGACGATAATAAGAAAAATATATATGATTCATCAAATAAGTCACCGAGAGAAGTCGTTCTTTGATTCCGCACCAGCTTTTTGCCCTTGCATACATCTCATCATGCGTTTCCCGCTTCACGATCTGCAAAGCACTCTGCCGAATTAAACCCGGGCCGAAATTCACGAGTGCCTATCGCTAAGCCACTACGTACCTCCCTTGGCATCATCGGTGATGCCATCGCCACTGCACCGAGAACGGTAAGAATGATGAGATGAGAAGAAAACATGTCTCGACGTCTTCGGGAGGACTCTCGAATGAACTTGAGACGGCAGATTCGGGCTTTTATAGTGTTGCTCGGGCTATAATGGCGGGTAGACAGACGGCTTTATACCGGGCAAGGGCATTCATATTGTGGTGGTGCACAAGCTGTTCCTTTCTCGTTCCGTTTGCACCTGTTCTCTCTCGACTGTTCTCTCGTTTCTCTAACCTGTCGGGCGGTTAGAGAAACGAGAGAACAGTGGAGAGAGAGAGAGCAGATGCAAATGGAACGCGAAAGGAACAGCTTGTGCTCCACAACAATAGCTGGCAGACTGTCTGCCTCGATCTGACTGATCGTTAAATTATGTATCTCCAAGGCTCTTTGACGTAACAGCCTGTGAATCTTAGGGGGAACCAAAGCAAATCGAATGTACAAGACCCCAGTCAGGATAAATTTTCGAGTGGCAGCTTTTTGAAGGGAAATCCAAAATGATGTGTATTTCCACGACTGAAGCAGATTCGCACATCAATTTCATGAGATGTTCGTCAATGGCATCTTACAATTAGGGCGTTGGAATTTTCAAGTCGTGGGGGGATCGGCAAGAGGACGTTTCCCTTGCAATTAATACCTATGTTCGAATAACACTTGTTCACAATGCTTTATCATGAGATCGGAGCTCTTGAGACCAGCGGACTGAACAACCATGACGGTGCGAGAATACACGAATGCAATCACACACAGTCAACGTTTGAAAGGCATTGAAGGCTCAAGTCATGGAAATGCACTTATGTAGCACTTGGTGCAAGGCTTTAGAAAATGTCATCGTACGATTTACGTCTCTGATATCTTTATGCAGACAGGGTCTCCTTCACGCGTCAACTTCCTCCTCATTCACAGGGCCCTTTGGGAATTTGACGATTGTCTTTTCAACTACGCATCCAGTCACGATCAGCTGAAATAAATTACGGTTAATCATAGTAAGTTATCAGATCTCATCGCTAAACGCAGGAATGCCGCTTACTTTCTCGATTAGAGATTTTCGTCCATCCGCGCGTGCCACGAGAACATACATGTAGCCCCTGAAGATGAGAGCGACCATTAGGATGCGTCTTCGATAATAAGGACTCACTCAACGGGCAGGCATTTGCCGCAGTCTCCTGTGCTGTAGTGCAGGGGTTCGATGAATGTCTCGCCTTGATTGAAGAGTTCCTGCATGCTCTGCAATGTTGCATTATCATCACTGTTTTCGAGCAGTGCTCTTGTCGTCTTCCACGAAAAGTGTCTAGTTTAAAAATTGTATTGTAGCAAATGAAATGTCTTTTATATACTTTACTATAAGATTCAAAACAAAATACGATCTGGCAAATTTTTACTTCACATGTAAAGATTTTTTCTAAAAATTTCTCACCGAAAAGGGGCGAGCCGCAATGCCGCATTCGTTGATCGCGCGCGTGGCGTACTCCTCCGCAAGGCTGCCTCGTTTCGCCACCTATAAAAGCAAAACATTTGTTGTCCAGAGGAATCGAACTTGGGACCGAAATCTCGCACGTCCATCGCTTTGCCACTGCCCTACTCACCTCCGGCATCATCGGCCACGCCATCGCTGCGACTCCGAAGAGGAAGAGGACGATGAGAGGTGAGGTGGACATGCCTATTGTGCCGCACCACAGAACTTCTAAAAGACTTGCGCTCGTTAGACAGTTCCGTTCGTATCTTTCCAGAAAAAAGGTATCTATGGCTGAAATTTGGCATGCTAGTTGATCCTAGATTCCAACCGAAGAATGCAAAAAATCAGCCGTAAATTAATTATTAGCGCTGAGATATGGGAGGCGGAATATTCGCTAGCGGAACGGGAAATTAGAAGTTGTGTGGTGCGGCACAGTGCGCTATATCAGCAGCAGGATGTTACCGAGATGGTAGACTAGGACTTTATAGTAGTAGGCAGAGGTTAGTTAGTCCCGCCTCCTTCCGGGCCCAATTACCAGTAAAGTAGCATCGTATTCACTGGCGTGATTTAGTGTATGACGACGGTACCTGGCACTCCGGTGAAACTACGTAAGCCTACCGTAATCTAGGCGAATATACATGACTCCGCCCATAAAATGACGAGCTTGGGGCCAGATTTATGCTGATCGCTTCTGAAAAACGTGGGGAGGGGCTAACGAAACGGCCGTACTGTAACTGTTTCCGTCGTAGTAGTCGGCTAATTTAAGCGGGTAAGCTCTGCTTTTGGCCTGGAAGGAATGTCCAGAGTTTTATGATAAGCAATCAGCCTCGAGGTGCCGTGTAGAGAATGGAGAGGACTACGTCACGTAGTGTCCGCCTCAGAATTAATCCACCAGACACGCACCGAAAGTACGGTGATAGAATGAAGAAATTACGCCGAAACGGTCGCGCTGTAGTCAATTGCGCTCTTTTTTGGTATTCAAGCAGACACGTCTATTATCGTGCGTTCCGTTTCAACTTCTTCTAACTTCATTAATGACGCAATGTAATACGGATTAGTAGGTTCAGAGTGAATTGCCTATGAAAGTTGTTGCGCCGTGTGACTATTATATTTCCGCTTTCACAAGCCGGACTGAAATGTCCGGCAAACGCTCCTTTTAGCATCTTGGAAAGACTCTATCGGTAGCGAGGCCTAGAATTCTTGTTATCGTTGCCACCATGTTGACAAATGTTGAAAACGAAAACACACATTTTTTCAAGTTCACCACTCTATCGCTCAGAGGTTGTACGCGATGGGGAGGTTCTTCCTGTGGATCATCTACAACTCCTTGATGCCGTATACCCTTTTGCTTTGAAGATTCGCCATAGTAAATGGGCGGTAATGTCAAGACTCGTGCATTCTGCACAAATCCAACAACGCAACCCGGCTCGGAGAATCCGAATGTGAAGGTGCTGCTGGAAACGGATAACTGACCAACCAGCAGAGCTAACGATATTCGGTTGCATTGCTGAGGACACACAGAGCACCTAGAACAAAGATAGACAAAACTCATTGTCAGAAATAACTATTCTTGCTCAAGTCTTCTCGGCTGAAAACATTTATGTGATTTATGAGCTTCGGAAATTCATTCTAATCGATAGTGTTAGCCCAGAAAATCACATCAACATACCTAATCGTTACATAACCTAGACAGTTCCATTTTATGGGATGGCTTTTAGAGGTATATCCGTCGCCCTCAACAACAGGCAGGCACAGAATTCGACGATGTTCTCGTCCTCCTCTCTTGTTCTTCTTCTCTCTTCGATCTTCCTCGTCGCATCGGGACTGAACTCTGACGAAAGCAAGGCCAAGCTCGCCGCCAGCTGTGGAGCGACCGCCAAGATGACTGTTATGGTTAGGTTGAATGTCTTCACCTTATTCTCTTTTGTTTCGCCCGCGGAGAAATGCGCAAATTACTACTCTTATTTCAATGTGTTTCACAGAAGCCCATAGAAATCCTGTGGCAATACCGCTTCACTCGCTGTCTCATTGGCAGAGCATAACCTGTTAGGAAAAGGGTATATGAAACAGTGAATTGCGTTCGAGAATGACAGCTTTAACTTCGCGGTTATCCCAACTACATCCATTGAGGACTCAATCGCGCTTGCCCGAGACTTCGCCAATGCACAATCCGTCGTACCGGCTACATATAAATCCGGAGACTGCGGCACCTGCTCGACCATAGAGTCAGTTATATTATTCCCTTACAGTTCTTTGTCGCTGGCTGCAACGTTGGCAACGGAGAGTCCGTGTTTTTCTTCGACATTGAAGGATAAAGGTTTGATTGAATCGATCACATATTCAATCGATGACAGATCAAAACAATTAATTTCTGTTTGCTCCAAACGTGTCGTGGGTTTTTTATTCGGCCGTTAGGGTGCATTATTTCGATCGAGCGAAGCGAGCGAGTCACTGGCGAAGCGAACGTTTGATGGAGTTTCGAGCGAGCGAAGCGAGCGAGCAGATAGCTAATGTGGAGCTTCTATAGAGTTCCGTAAGCTCAAAATGAGTCAGCACTATTCAGTACTTTCCTCTCAATCTTTTCGCGAAAACGACCAGTTTTGGATGCGCAAAGCCTAGATTTATGCTGAAAATTGTGAAATACGTGAACAAAAAGTGCAGGAAGTCACAAAATTGCCTGAATTATCTTTATATACAGCAAACTACCCTCAAATGTATGTAAGAGAAATCCGGAGCAAACTTCAAAAAGTGTCTCGCAAAAATGGCTTTTCAGGGGCGTGCGCGCGAACCGGTGTGTTAGGCGGCGCGAGCTGCGACTATGGGTACAGTTTTCGACGGCGCATCCTATGCACTTGGAGGGGATTGAACTGGACCATTTTGGAGCCCTCAAAACGGGCATCAAAAGTGCCGGAACATCCAGGCAATCGGGAAGAATTCCCAGACAGACGTGTCTAGAGAGTCGAGTCTCGTCTCATTCCTTTCTCTTTTGGCTGTGGCGAGACAGTCGCCTTTTCTTCCTCTCTCGTATTCTTTTCCTATTCCTCTTCAACTTCAATCGCTGCTTCGACGACGACTACGACTACACCAGGGATGTCGGGTTACTGTGAGTAATTTAATTGTCCGAAATTCAAGGCTTCTGAGCGAACTGACTTCATGTTTCTACCGTAATCCAGAACAATGTTTGCGTGCACGCAGGATATTTTCGAGGGCGCGAAGCGCCCGAGCATCTAGCGCAGCAAAAATCACTATTCCCCTAGTATCCGCATTTTCCAGCGGTAACATTTACCCTAAATCCGATCGCAAATTGACTTGATGTTTCTACCGTAATCCAAAATAATGGTTGCGTACACGCAGGATATTTTCGAGGGCGCGAAGCGCCCGAGCACCTAGCGCAGCAAAAATCACTATTCCCCTAGGGTCCGCAATTTTCCAATGAAAAATTGTTTGCCCAACATCGATCGCAAACTGACTTCATGTTTTGACCGTTATCCAACGTAGTGTCTGCGCGCGTGTTGGAGCCTTTTTTTAGGAATTTTTTTCTCTTAATCGGATCGCAAACTGACTTTATGTTTAGACCGTAGTCCAGAATAATGCTTACGCACAAAGGCTGTGACTAAATGGAAACCTTCTTTCAGTAAGAACCTCCACATAAAAGTGAAGTATACTGAGAACCTCACACGGGACGAATATCCGGTAAATAGGAACACACTCTTATGGTGTCAAAATACATCGCATTCAGGGATACATCGCAGGCTGCCTCCTCAATACGGACGGCTATGAGTGGTTCGAAGACTACGACTGAAAAATGAGAATATGTCGAGACTTCGACTATGTCCATTGCCTTATACATACAATAATAAGGACAGCAACAAAATATTTCAAACAAAAAAGGGGAGACACATTGAAAGACATCTTCTTTTTGCGATTTACAAAGCATCGGGATGTCTTCCTTCCTTTTTGAAAAAAAATCATTTCACCGACGTTTGGTGAGCGTAGCTGCATCCATTGATTGATTAAATGTGACATGCTCGCATTCGGTTCCATGCATATTACTGCACAGCGTCATAGCCAAATCCGAAAATAAATCTCTCTGTCCACACAACGTGTGTCTTGGTGCTCCCCTAACGAGTGCTGACGAAGAGCGGTACTCTCGTAAATCTCTGCAAAGAATATGCTCAAGTTTGCCCCGCTTGTCGTCATCGTTCAAAGAAGCCTGCAACGAATCATCGGCTTCTTTCGACCCTTGTTACAAGGGAGTCGTAAATCACCCTATAGAAAGTGGTGGCCCGCAGGGGTTTTATCGCGATGCTAAATGTGCTTAGGACTACGACCCGTAACAATATTCTCGGCGGGGAAAAACGAATGCGGAAGAGGAAGCCAGACGCTTCTGAAACTCGAAAGAATGTGAAGGTTATTGTAGGCTTTCTCCGGATTAATTAATCTTTCCGAAAATAACGGTGTCGGTGAAATATCAAACTTTTTACTTTATTTTATTCACTCTTATCATTAAATAAATGTCCATAGCAACCCGTGCAATAGTAGTATGACTATTTTCCTAACGTCACTCTTTCTTCACCTTGATCGAACGGGAAAGGCAGCGGAAAATCGCCCTGAGTACGAAGAAAATTACGCTCAAAACAGCGAGGAGAATAAAAGCGAGGAAAGCGAAAACATCGATGAGATAATACTGGAAGAAGTTGAGATTTCTCCCATGGTGACTGAGCTGTTTGAGAGGGCCGTAGGTCGCGAGGAACTCCATGTTCTTCACCAGCAATTCTTTCGGGGAAAACGGCTTGTCCCGAATCATTTGGCCTATTTTCGCGGCTTTCTCGGCATACCTGGAGAAGGGTTACGGTACTCTTTTAGAGGAAGGAAGAGTCTTACTCTGGGTTAGATAAGATCTCTTTGAGGGCCTTTTCGAGCTCGTCTGATTCTTCGAGATCCTCTTTGTTGAGCACGATTCCGGTTCCGATGCGTTTGATTACCTGAGCAAGTTGATCGTTGATCTTTGGTCTTTGCCTTTCTATCACCATGGAATTCCTTCTCTGGTCTCCCATCACTGGAATTACAATCAGCGGAACTCCGGCAGTCGTTGCCTCCGTCGTCGATCCCTGGCCACAGTGTGTGATGAAGAGCGAAAGGCGGGGGTCGTCTGGAAATATATTCTTGGCACTCTGCCAATTTTAGTAAACGTCGTCGCTGTCAACTCACATAGCATGTCGTTCTGCGGCACGAACGTCGACTCGATGATATTGTCGATTCCCGCAGAAATTCTATCCTCGGGATTTTCGTATTTCCAGATGAAAGTGACGTTCGGAAACTTCTTGAATGTCTCCCGAATTGTTTTCTTGTAAGCCTCCGGCATGAGATAACTCTTGGCTACGGTTCCGAACGATAGGAGAACTGTCTTGGGGCGGAGCGAGAAAATCGCGTCCCAAGTCTGCAGAAAGCAATTACGTTTTCGTAATTTTCAATTTATATTTGCGAAAAAAGCAGGAAGTTGAGTGGTTTCAGATATTATAAAACCAACCGAATTTACTGAATAGTTTATTTTTTGGACATTTTATTTTTTCCTCATAAAATAAATATTTCTTTTATAATATTCGAATAACATACGGAATTCAGGGTTTGGTGGCCTCCGGAAACGCTGATTCCGCCAATGTCGATGATGTTGTGCGTGATCGGACGCGGGAATTCGATCAGGGGATCCGAGTTCAGGAAGGCGAGCGAGACTTGGGGAAGAATCTCCTAAATGGCGTTTTCTAATTTTAGATTTAACATTTTTCAAGAACCAAGTATGGTTCTAAAAAGGTGTGGTCAGCTATTTATAATTAGAAACTAATGGGTTCTCAACAATACTGAACTGTACAGATCCAGTCAGATCGTTCAAAGAAGCTCAATCTGTTCGTGAAAGTTTCGTGAAAGGTTAGATCCTCTTCGATTCTCGGCAATAGCCGAACTTACCCCTAGCGACGGGAAGTCCTGTCCGTATTTCTCTCGTAGAATGGCATCAGTCGCCCCCACTCGCCATGTCATCACATGTCCAATAACAAAATGCGGAACGAAATTCATCACCCGCTCCCAGAAGGTCATGACATCGGTAGTCGTCCCCAATTGGGCTGAAATAATGGGCAATTGGGTAATGACATCAAGCACCAGCATGGCCTCTAATTTCCATAAAACTATATAGCCGGCAATACTCTGTTATCGCAGTTGCTTCTTCACTAAAAACAGTGGAGAGAGATCGTAGGGCTTATGTGCGTATTGTCCGAAACGCGGAATAAATGTTCCGGACAATACGCTCGTAGCCCTACGATCTCTCTCCACCGTTCTCTCGTTGTCTGACGGTTTGAGAAACGAAAGTACATTGGAGAGAGATCGTAGGGCGACGAGCGTATTGTCCGGAACGTTTGTTCCGCCGACAATAGAAGTCCGAACGATTCTTGACAACGCTACAAAACTCACATGGAACGTAGCTCGGGAAGGCCGGATTGCCGGTGATCGCAAATGAATTTTCGAATGCACTGATGGAGAAAGTGATGGCGACGTTCTTGATGCCAAGGTGATGGAAAATACCTGAAATTATAAAATCTTTACATTACCGAAATCCCTGGGCCGGTTTCTTTCCAGCTCCAAACACTACCAAGAACGGTTTAGTGCTTTTAACTCATACTGGTCATTAAATGGGAATTGGAGAAGTTCAACAGTGCTCACAGTCCGTTATTTCTATTGTGGAGCGAAAGAATTGGAAGTGTTCTCGGCATATTTGACTTCTCGGATTTACTTACCGAAACCACAGAGATCCAGAGGCTGCGAGAATGCAGCATCGAATTTCTCCGCACGAAGTTGGTCAATGATTTCGGTGCTGTGGATCGTTGCTGAAAAGTAGAGGGTTTTGTATTAGGACTCGAAGAAATCTTCTCTCTTTCCTTCTTTTCCGAAACCACCTTCAGCATTCTTCAGGTTTACGAGAAAAGAGGTTTCCCTCTTTCCAAGGATCAGTTCATTTGCCCCTTCGGGCGTTCAAAAATTGCACACGGCACCCGTGTTTCAGGGGCCGCGGCGGGCAATTGGGAAAAGTTTTCAACCAGCAATAAACGCAACTCGGCTAGGCCTCATTGTTCACGTTATCGCCACTGCGCAAAGCTGACGAGAGCGGCGGCGGCTGGGTTTGAGTGGACGGGCTGCGACACAAACGCGCCGGGTTGGAAAGGGGAGGAGAGAGAGAAGAGAGGGTATTCGTGCGGAAGAGGGAGAGGTCGGCTAAACGTTCCACTCGGGGAAAGATGACTGTTGCTCGAATGAAGGAATATTTTGAGATATTCTCGAGCACCAAATAGCCGCTAATTCCCTCGTTCGAAAATACCAATGACGAACTGCGCATGATATTTCCAGGTATTCTGACTATCTTGCTCTTTCATGTTCTGTTGAAACAAACTGATCATGACATGGAAACAAGTGATATTAGTGGTAGATCAAAGCGTGGTGCTCGACAATAAATATATTCAGTCTAGTTTGGTTCCCGACAATCTCTGACCATTGCACCCGGCATGCCAGACCACGCGAGACTTCTGCATCAGGCGGAGAAGTCCCAGGAAATTGGGAGATATCCAGATCTGCGAAACCATATCTGCATGTTGTTCCTCCTCGAATACCCTCGCTTCGGGAGTCTGCGGAATCGACAAGATGTAAAAAATTGAATAAATCATAATTTTTGGTCCAATAAACTTTTTTTAAAAAATCAAATTAAATTCTGATTGATACCTTGGCCTTCTTTGTTCCATAGCTTCCGAGCTTGGACTGCAGCACTGGTCCGAGGACGGTCTGCAAATGGATAATTTAGGGTGTTAGATCAAGAGCTGAATTTTGGGGGAGTTCACCCACGAAACACAACATGCAAACAGCAGTAAGAAATTTGGGTTCATGACATCGCTTGGGATTAGGATACGAATGCAAAAACAGCATAAAAACTGACCACTTCATGCCCCGCATCGATGAGGGAGTCGATGACTTTTCCCATGAAGGTGATGTGACTCCGTCCGAACATTGGGTGGTAGGCGAGGAATTTGAGGGCAGAAGCATGTTGGAGGGAGGAAGTGAGGAGAAGGAGAAGGGGGAGGAGGAGGCGCATCGGGCTAGATTCAATGCTTATTAATCAATAATCTAAACACAGTGATCCAATAACCGTAAAAGAAGGCAGCATAAAAGTCAACAACGGTGAATAGTACTCAAGAATATCGATGTTCTCCTAGAAATATCATTTCCCGAATGATGTCTCGCGCCATGAAACAGGCACTAAATAATGATCCTCGCAGAAAAGAAAAGAGGTCCAAGAAAGCCGTGCTGTTCTATAGTGAACAGCACCAAAATACATTTTCCGAATATCGCGCGCTTGAGAGAGACCACGACGAAGAAGGAGAAGAAAAGAAAAAGAAGGCGGAAAAGAAAGTGATAAGAATTTCATTGTGGAGCAGAGCATGGATTGGAAGGTTGAATACGAAATATACACAATCGAGCAGTGGGTGCATGTTGCGGTAGATCAGAGTACGGGAAGAAGAATGATACTAAACTGACAAGTCAAATATGGGACGTCAATGTTGCACCGAAATTGTACCGGGGCAAGCAGATGCTGATATTGTAGAAGTTCCATAATATTGTCGAGCACCAAAGAGCTGCAAATTCCAACCCCCACAAAATAAGAATGACGGATTGTGCGCACCCCCTCAATGAAATAAGAGATCTCAATGCTAAAGAAGCTTGCAATACTATTCTGGCAAGCTTTGATTTCCGTTGTGCTTGGCACACTATTTCGAGCAATCGCACACTTTTATTGTCTCTTCGCCCTGTGCTTGTGATACCATTTTCTAGCCCGCCCGTACCACCTCCTCCGAACCAAACTTCACCTTATCACCTTATTCATTGTCTTTGAATCATCTCTGCTTGTCTCGTTCTCCTGATGATCGTGGTCTCTCCTCCAGGCTGGGCAGACCAAAGACAAGGAGAGCAGTCTGAATCAAACATTGCCATGTGAGGGCGCGTACAAAAGAGAACAAGGGGTCTTCTCCACCCTCTCTCCTACTCCTCTTCTCCGTCCCTCCCACGCCTTTCTCCTCCTTCTTCATCCTCCATTTCTTCCCTTCCGGCTTTCTACTTCCTCCTTCCTCCTTACCATCCTTCCTCTGTCCCTCCTCCTTCTTCATCCATCTTGTCTTTCTCCTATCCTCGTCGTCCTCCACCTCCCCTCGTCCTTCTCCTTCCACCGCCCTTCCTTTCACGAGACCTGCACGTTCCTTGTCCTCTTTAGATTAGATCGCATCACGTGAAGAGAAAATTGTCGATAACGCGAGGTTCCATTGTCGGCTGAATAATCGTAGCGGAGAAGACAATTTTCCGCATTTATGTCGTAAGACTGTATTTTCGGGAATTGTCCTCCCCATATTATCATTTGTTTATTTTTCGTACGAAACTCTCATTCGATTTCATTGCCTATTTTATTGAAATATCCCTTTTCGAAAATATCGTCCAAGGTAAGCCCATTGCTGGCCTCTAACGAGCAAAGGTTTTTCAGTCGACAATAATTACAAGTTGTACTACTGTTGACTTCTATTGTTGATACTACTGTTGATTTTTACAACTGTTGATTTCAGAATCCATGCGCCACCTCCTCCCCCTCCTCCTTCTCCTCGCTTCCTCCCTCCAACATGCCTCTGCCCTCAAATTCCTCGCCTACCACCCAATGTTCGGGCGGAGTCACATCACTTTCATGGGAAAAGTCATCGACTCCCTCATCGATGCGGGCCATGAAGTGGTGAGTTTTCCTTAATTTATACTATCTCGACCAACCCGGCAAGTGGCTCTTTGTATCCTTGATTTTATCAATATGCTTTTTAGCATGTAATCGGCCCCGTCATCGAGTCCAAGCTCGGCAGCTACGGCACCAAGAAGGCCAAGGTATTCTTCGAAGTTTTTAGAGCATCTCAGGAATCGGAGCTTGAACGTTTCTAGTGATTCTTGCGAAAATCCCACTGGTGAAGAAATTTTGGACCTTTTCAAGACAGAAAAAATTTCCTTTTCATGAAAAAAGACTAATGGTTACACTACCATTCGCTAGGATTGATCGGATATAAAAACGGTAGTGATGTTCGTTTATTGGGCATACTTCCTATTTCAATGATCAAAACATCGTGACGAAAATGGCGATGAGTACTTGGGGGGGGGGGGGGGGATTGGGGGGGGGGAAAAGTGGGGGGGTTAAGGATTGGTTGTTTGACGCCAGAGAGGGTTACGGGGGGGTGGTG
>JACMIG010002789.1:0-14085 GCA_014805385.1 Levipalatum texanum | reverse complement strand
GCAGCGTAGTGATCTATCTTCTGCGGTAGAAGATAGATCACTACGCTGCTTACCGCGAAGGTAGTTCGCGCGTCGCCTCCGCATCACTATAATACCGGACAATAATTATTTCTTATAGTCATAAAGTTCGATATACTGACTCTTCGATGAATAGTAATTCAGATATTTAATTCCGTTGGCACGAATTCACCTGGATTACGGTCCACGTGATCTCATAAAATAGTAGCATCAAGCTTGCTGTCACCGTGGTGCCTAATAATCGCTGTGATAAATATTTATTTGTGATAGACTACGTACGATCGACCTATTGCCCCTTTGATAATTGTAATACAGATATTAGATTCCCTTGGCAAATCACCGGGTTTTCAGATCTACACGATTTCATAAAGGGAGAAAGGAGTTGCGCCAGCGTGTCGGGGGCCATTGGGGGTGTATGGCAATTATCGTAATGTATAGTATTTTTCATAAGGATTCTCATTTTGAATGCGGTTCAGAATCAAAATCTGATTAATTGTTGTAAAATGTAGTTTACCAGGGTATGTGCCCGATTTATCACATGATAATGCAGAATGCACAGATATTTAATTCCGATGACACTAATTCACCGAGTTTTCCGATCCACGTTATTTGACAAAAGGGGTAGCATTAACCGTGTGGTCGCCGTGGCGTACTAAACGGTGCAGATTGCTAATTTCAGTAGTCTACTGTAATCCCCGAACGACGACCTTTCCTAAACCAAAAAATCCAGCGAAGTCACTCACCTCGCGGGATGCTGTTCGCCCTCTTCGCCAATGACACACAGGCCCGTTATGCGAACCTGCAAGGAGGCATGCCGTAATCCAAGCAAAAAAAGCAAACTGAACCTGTCCAGAGAATGGAATGTTGATGAGCAATTCCTCGTCCGCGTCCGTTTCGCACCAGCGGCTTCTGACAGGGTATACATTTGGTCCCGCACAGAATGCCGCCGATACTATATCCCAAGAAACTTGATATAAAAAGACGACAGCTACCGTACTTGTCTGCGCGCTCGTCCCATTCCTTGAGGATGGCAGCAGCGGAACCGGACGACTCCTCGTTCAGGATTGTCACCTGGAATATGATGATTACAGTATCCCGGGGACATTACGTTCGGTACTATGGGGGGAGAAGCGAGAATATACATACAGTACTCTCATAGATTATTTCTGAACTCTCCCCAGGTGAGGGAGGAATGAGCTTACAGTATCCCAGAAATCAAGCAATGCGAATTGAAACATACCGTACCCCAAGGAATTCCGTTCGGGACCCCCGGGAGGTACGGTACCTTGTCCATATCGGCGTGTCTCCACATGTCGTAGCGGATGCCTTCGGGGACGGTGCCGTTGATGTCGACAACTTCGCCGGCGCATCCTCCGTGGTCATGCGAGTGGCCGTGGTCACACATCCTAAGATCTACATAGAGGTTTTCTAATTTCCGAGTCCACTGATAACAATTCAGTTTATGTTATTATTGCAGCCATGCCTAACAAGCTTACTAGTAGACATGATTCGCTAACCGGCACAAGTCCGATGGTTCCATGAAAAAAGCCCCGTCGGCTACCAGGAAGCAGTTCGAATAGAAACAATGATGCGGATACACTTCGGGGATTCGCCACCACCCGATTCAGCTTCAGGAATCCATTTTTTTGAAAATAAAATGCTTTATCAATCCTTATCAGACAATTGAAGTTACAGCAGAAACTGAAAACGAATCGAATCATGAAAAATGTTACGAAACTAGGGGTGCCCACCGCCTTCGGCGGTGGGACCCCCAGGTGTTTTAGAGCATTTTCCGCTAAAATGACAAATCTGACCCACGGAAGTTAAAAGTCTGACCCACCGAACTGGGTTACGGTAGAAGTTTTCTCGGGACCCGAAGTCGTTTGGTCAAGGTCCCAGGTCTTGAGGACCCTTCTATACACATGTCGTAACGGACGCACAGACACACAGGCGCTTTATGTAGTAGTAGATTGAAAAAGGGGCTTCACAACTATTGAATGTACAGCTTTTCGACAGCGTTAAATCTCCCTAAACAGCGGATACCGTAACCCTCCGAAGAGATGATGACGGGGATGCGGGGCTTGGTGGAAATATTCTCCGTCGAGTAGCTCATCTTCGGCACGCCCATCTTGTCTTCGTACACGTGAGGCATCGTCTGTAATGAACGTTGAAATTTTTCGGAATCCCGATCTTTCTCATTTTCGTAAGCAACCCCGAATTAGTCAGTAATGTCGTAGACCGATATCGAAGTTCGAATTATCGAAGGCTCGGGATACAGCTATTTCCCTCTTCGTTGCAACAGCAATTCACCAATTCAAATATCAGTAGCTCAAATATATAATTTAAAAATCAAATATCACTATCTCAATTCAAATTCATATCTGCCAAATAAACCTTCAGTTTGTTGGCTCGTTCCCTGTAGAGTGGCTGGATGGGGAGGTGGAGGTCGTTGGCAATGGCCAGCGTCCGCAGATCAAAGTAGTACTGTATGGAAGATATACATATTTTTGGCTTTTAACCCAATCCACGCGGTTCCCAGTATCAGGCTAATCGTAAATTGTCGTTTCGTTGCAAATTGTTGGTGAAATTATTTCACCGAAGGAAACAAGCAAAACAATATATTTCGTTCAACATACAACCACGCAGTTCTCTGCATTAGACCAACCGTAAATAGGTGTTTCGCAGCAAGTTATCAGTGCCAGAGCGTTTGCTAACTCGAAAAACTGAATCAAATGTCTTTTCTATCCCATTCTCGCCCACCTTGGCATAAACGGAGGGCACGTTGGTGTTGAAGTTGAAGCACTCGAGGAAACGACGCTCCAGCCCCGTTCCTGTAATGAAGAGGGGTTGGGATCAGGCCAATTCGGAAACTAAGTGGCTCAGCACCGCACAGTTGGAATTACTATTATATGCGCTGATGGAGAGCAATATCATTAAAGATCGGTTGAAGGGTACAAATCCAAATAGGAATGGGTCGCGTACTCCGACAACTTTTATCCCATCGTACAATCGGGAGATTATACAATGGTTTTCACAAGAGGATGAGTGAGAAACATGGAGGATTGCGGATGAATCCAAAGCAAAAAAGGAGGAAAGAGCAAAATCGACGATCTCTCACATCCGTGAAAATAAGATCAAATAGATTAGACCACGCTCACCTTGATCGTATTCTTGAGATGCGGCTGCGAAATCATGGAATCGTCGAGCAGGACGAGGACTTTCTGCAACATGAATACTGTATGCGTGTCGATAGGGCGGTGTAGGTTTCGTTGTTAGATGGTTACCGTAGTCGACAGGAGCGTTTACTACGACAGTTTGACTTATACTGCCTTTATGTTAGAATTTTCATGTTCATTGAAAAGACACGGGTAAAGAGCAAGTTTTCAAACCAGGTGCATTCAACAAGTGCGATGAATAATTAAATTCACTTCGAGCCGCACGTTCAATGGATAGTACCAGCGTTTTCAATACGCATAATTATTTTCAAAATAGTTACATCCAGATCAATGCCCGGCACTTGTAGACTCTCCAATCCCTCTCTCTCTTTTTCCCGTTCCATCCTCCTCCTCCCCTCACCTCAACGCAGTCATTCCCCGGTCTCGGTAGCGACGACGCCAGTGCATCCAGCATGTACAGCGAGCGACGATTCCCCTTCACTGCAACAAGTTTCATCTGGAGCTTGTCAAGCCAATTTGAAACCATGCGCATTGAAGTTTCATGAATTACTCATTAGAAAGGACTAATGGTTGACAATGATGGTTTCTCTGGAATTTTGTACGAATCGCTCGAAAGCATGCCGATTGTGGTTTCAAGGCAAATCTATTGCAATTTATAAGCAATCAAACATGCTCTAACTTCGCATTGAAATCCTTGGATTGTCTCATGTACCCGAAATGAAGTGACTACCAATGAAAGAATGAATAGGAGCAAGCTTGTGGCCAGAAATATCTTGTAAACGTCGTAGCATGTTTATTACGGTGTACAACAGACTAGCATCCACAGTAAAATTCCCAGGCCAGCACCATTCACGTACCAAACAACAGACTAACCGTGTGATCCAACACATTATTATTTTGGACAACACCTGATCTTGGTTATCCGCAGAATTTTTCACAGCGTCCCATCATTCTCGTACCTTATATTGGGACGTATTCTTGACGCCCATCTTCTTCCTAAAATCGATGGAGAACGATTCCTGCACCGCCTCGAACCATTCCTGAATGGAATACGGTCAGTCCGATTGGAGCGAAGCGCTGGGCAGACCTCGGCAACGTTGGAAAACTCGCGCTGGACGATGCCGCCGACGCCGTGGTCAGTAACCTGCAGTAGGGACGAGAACGTTCGAAGAACTGGGGTGCTAAATACAATTCATTATTTCTCAGCCGTAAGGACTGATCAAGGTTAACCAGAATTACAACCAACAAATTTCAATTCCGAAACACCGAATCAATTGGTTCTGATCTTCCTCGAATGTTTGGTGTACTCACCATGTGGTCCACGAACAGCTTGTGTGACTGCAGCGACAGGGAGCAGTCGCAGCACGGGACCTGAACGAACGCTCTTGGAATGGTCACATTGTACCAGATCTAAACCAAGTGAATTATCGCAGTATTCGCTATTTACATTGTTCGGTGGAACCGCCATAAGAGATAGACTTGTCGCCTCTAAGAAAAAAATCATAAATATATTCTCCTGCGCGCCTGCTGTACATGTTCGCATACCAAACTAATCTACATGTCTACACATTCCGAGACACCCAATATAAAGTCAGACAGTTCTCTCCGATCGAGTCAGTCTGCCCTCTCTCCCCTCCATGGCCCTGGTACTTTTTCCCTCTCTCCCGTGTATCGATTTCCTGCTCCTTCTAGAAGGACAAGATCGGGCGATTGCTGAAGAGGAAGGAAAAGGACGAGAAGGGCGGAGGCGGTTCCTCGGTCAGCGATGCCTTCGGATGTGTCGATGACGACACCAACGATGTCGATCCCAGCATAAAACACGGCAGCAAGGTAATAATCCCAAAATCCCTATCCTTTGACTTTACTTTATTTTTAATTCCCTTTTCGCCCCAATAAGCAAAGCTTCCTTCCTCCTGTAATCCACCGAAGGATACGGTATATGGTGCGAGGTCACGGTACATAAATTGCAGTCCAAGTACGGTTCATCGGTTCGGAAGAAGGACAAATCGATGCACGGAGGATCTGCCCCTCCTCCTGCTCCACCTCCTGCGCCACGGCCGACAACCAATGCGAAGAAGGACCAATCGGTGCGAGGCGCCTCTTTTAGAAAATAATCAATAATTCCGGAAAAATCAATAATCAATAAAGGTCTACGCGGTGGCGACTACGCCCGAGACTCCCACTCGCACCGCCTGCTCCAAGAGCGGACGCACCAAGGTATCGATCACACGGACGACATTACGTATTTGTATATGAATGATTTCAATAATTCAACTCCTCCCCCTAACAAATTCGGATGCCCAAGAAGCCTATTTTCCAGGTATCAATATAACTATTATAGAAGAAGCGCAAGCCGATCTCCGCCGTCCACCGCCGCCTCATCAGCGAGGGCGTCCCGATCATCAGCGAGAACCTCTTCAAATTCAACGACGAACAACTCGGGGTACGGTAGTCGCTGGGGAGTGCGGGGGAGCAGAGAGATGACACAGATCATGGAGGAATACTGCATGAAGCGAAACACACTTCGACTCGGCGACCTGATCGAGAGCGGGAAGAAAAACAAGTAGGGGTTGAATTTACTTTTTGGCGTGATGTCAAGACTGAATGTCTTTGTCCTCAGATACACCATCCACGGTATCCTGGGAGAGGGTGAATTCGCCGTCGTGCTCCTCGCGGAGATCAACGACAGCATGCAGTTTTATGCATATAAATCGGATAGGCGAAAGCACGAGACCAAAATGCGATTCAAGGTTTTTTCTTCCCTCGACTGGATTGATCTTCGATCTGTCGCTCAGAACGAAGTGGCGGTGTTGGAGGCGGCCAAGACAAAGAAGCTCGAGCACCTTCCCACCATCTTCGAGGCTGGCAAGTGCGGACTGAGGAGGTTCGTTGCAAGGCGTTTTAGGAGTTCTAGCAAATCAATCACATGCCGTCGTTAGGAAACCCCTATTTAAAAATTGGCAGCTTTCCAAAACTCAATCGATTTAATTTTGTAAATCTTTCGTTTTTCAGCTTCATCGCCATGACGCACCTCGGCGTCAACTTCGTGACCATCCGCGAGCAGGCCATCCATCGACGCGGCAACTTTCACGCAAAGAGCATTACGCTCCTCGCCCTTGGCTCCCTCACTGCCATTGCGGTGCGTTGAGTGCCGTGGTGGTGCACTCGCACCACCACGACGACGACGTTTCCCAATCGTCGCTGCAGGAACTGCACTCCATCGGATTCATCCATCGCGACATCAATCCGACCAACTTGGTCATCGGGCCGACGCAGGAGGCTTACACCACAGTGTACCTCGTCGACTTTGGATCGGCAGCAAAGGTGAACTATAGTATCCCTCGAGTCAATCGCAAACTGAATTCAGATTGACGATAAGCAGGATGCGAACATCAAGCACGATGCCTCCTTCACGCTCCGGGGGCCCTCGCTCATCTTCGCAGCCCTCGAAGCACACAAGGGCGAGGTAGGAGAATCCGTCAATAAATTATTAGACATCTAATAAATCGATACTCTAAAATCGATAACATCTACAAATTCATCAGCCTCACACGCGCAAGTCGGATCTCTTCTCGTGGCTCCTGACACTAATCGACCTCGTCGACAAGGATGCCCTGCCGTGGAAGAAGTGGGAAGACTGCGACAAGGTGTACTCCAGCAAGAAGGCCTACTTCAAGGGTACGGTATCCAGACAATCGTGGTGAGACCCAAGGGATGTCAGCAGATCGCGAAACAACGATGATGCCAATGCCCAAGATGATCGTCGAACTCGCGGGCGCCATCGACGAATGCCCAAAGGTAGATCTGGAAAAGAGTCCAGTCACAATTCCCTCCAGGACCCCGGTGAAGACTACTACGACAAGCTGCGGGCGATCGTGACCAAGGCCAAGCGCGTCGCCGATGAGACGTAAGCTATATTTATCTAAATATTTAAAGTATATTCATTATATATTTTCTATATTTAACGATTTTTTTTAGCTTTCCGAACGTGGATCTCGAATGGTCGACGACGGATTTCAAGGTCAAGGTGGCCAACGTCTGAGACTCCCCTTCTCTCACGACACCAAGACACGTATTTCCCATGAGCACACTTTCATAAAGGCATCAAGTGCACGCGTTGAAAACATTCAAGTTCTGTCACTCCGAGATCCTTGCAACTCTTCCAATTTTACTCAAGCTCAACTCCCGTCTGGTTTGCAGCAAGATTCCCTATTGGTCAACCGCAAACCATCCTGACTCTTCTGTTCAAGCTGTGTCAACCTTAATTGCTTATATACTGTCTTACTGGTTTTCGGAGCAACCTCTCGTTGTGATTTCGTATCGTCCACTTTTAAACCATCTCTCCACAACGAGGGATCGCATAAGTTTATCCCCTGGGGATGGCAGGGCCTGGTGCCACCTATATTCTTCCCTCGAGGAAATACATACCATCGGCAGCGTCCCGTTCTCTGTTGGGAGGCAGGAAGTTGGTGGGTCTCGTCGCGCGAGAACGACTGATTGACTTACTGGAACTGAAACAAGACTTCATTTTCCAGTTTTTCCCGGGAACCAGGCGATATCTTGCAATCGTTATATTCTTTCATTCTAATATATTTTAGCCTATGATAGTAGTGCTCTATATAATGGTATAAATACCTCAACATGATCTCCATCGCGGTGGTTACTCCGATGGCTGGCGTAGTGGTTGGAGCGAGAGACGCTGCCTTCTCGTGTACCTGTATAGACAATGTATAAAGCCAGACGAAACACTGCAAAGAGAGTTCCCAAAATTCGCATGCCTGGTGTATTCCAGGAGTAAATCCCTGTCACACCCGTAAACGGTCTGATGTGAAAGAAACCACGATGTAGATACGCTTCGGGAATCCGCTATCACCCGATTCCGAATCAAGAGCCCACATATTTCGGAATAAAAATGCTTTATCGATCCGTGTCAGACACTTGAAATTGCACCAGAAACTGAAAGCGAGACGAGGCATGGAGAATTTATGAAATTGGAAGAAGGGCTTCACAGCTATTGAATATACAGCTTTTCGATAAAATTCAGAAAGTATGCAAGGTATTAGTTCGTTTCAGTCAAGTAAAAGGCCCGCATCACTCAATAATCACACGACTCTGATGGGGGAGTAAAAAGTATGCATAACGAATTCCAGGAAATACACGACAAGGTCAATCGTTGTATTATGCCTCCATGATAGTCTACAGCTTAAAAATATATGTAAAAATATTTTCCAATTCATACAATTGCATGCACATGGCAACTCTGCGCGTAACCGGAGGAATAGTCGAGAAAGTCCAATTATTCAATATTGATTAGCACGACTTATCCTATGTTTGGTCTAGAGAATTCGTATGAAAGATCCGCAGCTGCTCAATAAATACTAATTGTAAGAGTTCACAAGGAATGGAAAGAGATAGAGGAGATAGAGATTGGTCCTCGATGGGAGGAATAACATTGACTATCGATCCGTTGTAAATCTCCCTAAACATCGGATACCGTAACCGTCTTAGGAGATGATAACGGGAATGCGGGGCTTGGTGGAGAGGTTCTCCGTCGAGTAGCTCATCTTCAGCACGCCCATCTTGTCTTCGTACACACGAGACATGGCCTGAAATTAGTATTTCGTTTTTTTACAGAATCCCTTTTTTCAATAAATCTTAAATTGGTCAGTTACGGGCGTATGCGATTGAGATGGTTGTCCTTTTCTCTACTGCTATAGTCCGCACGAATTTATAATGACAACAATATTGGGTATTTAGGAACTGAGGGTGATCAGAGTATCGGAAAATTCTCGGGAGACTATTAATTCCGTCTTAGCTGCAACCGCAATTCACTAACTCCTGTGCGAGTACACCATCCCTCGATTTCACAACGATCGCCCATTTGAATTCGTTTTCAATGGATGAGCTAGTTATTTATCGAATGATATTATTACTGGGTTACTACTAGATTAGTTTAGTCGCTCAAATCGGAGAAGACTCGGCAAACAATTATTTCCGTATTCCCAGCAACCGCAATTCACGTACTTCATTGTCACAAGCCCCCCCCCCCCTTGATCGTAACTTACGATTCGTAAGTCCTATCTCCTGCCATACCTCCAGTTTCTTGGCTCGTTCCCTGTAGAGTGGCTGGATGGGGAGGTGGAGGTCGTTGGCAATGGCCAGCGTCCGCAGGTCAAAGTAGTACTGCAAGGAATAGCGAATATTATTATCTCGTTCTTCACCTATCCATGCGGTTCCCTGTATTAGATCAACCATAAATAGATGATACATTGCATTCAACAATGCTATCAGGCTTGCCGATTCAAAAAAATCAAACAAATAAAGAAAATCTTAAATTGCTGTCCTAACCAATTTCGCAGATTCCCGTATCAGGGTAATCGTAAACAGTCGTTTCATTGAAAGGGTCAGATAAGTGCTTCTCACACTAAAAAAAACTTGCAACAAATATATCTTTCCACCCCCCACTCTCACCCACCTTGGCATAAACGGAAGAGGGCACGTTGATATTGAAGTCGACGCATTCGAGGAAACGACGCTCCAGCTCGTTCCTGCAGGGGAAATTGAAATAACCTATCATGTGGGGCGAGGCTAAACCGGTGGGTTGCCACAACACGACTGGAATTTGTGAGATAAGAATTAGAGAAGGACGATGGAAGCAATGACGGAGGGACTAATTGCTAATAGATCCTCTACTCACATATCGTCGACGTTCATGTCCCCGAGTATTTGGCAGTAGTCGACGTTCCACACTGCCTGATCGTCCCACACCTGTAAGGACGCTACTATTCAGAGCCCTTCATTTCGGGAGAGATGAAAGAATCTCAAAAACCAAGCGGATCAATGTCACTAATAGACATAAACATAGAGGATGATACATTGGCATGATTGGTAAGTCGAACGCTTTCGAAATAAAATAGTATTTCTATACGCTAATCTCCAACGATATTACAAATTCATAGCGGAGCGGATGGTTCAGTAAATGCCACAAGTTCAGGCAGCGAAATAAGGAATCCTTCCACCATTCCCTCCTCTACTCACCTTGGAAGCGAGCATGATACTGGCCAGGACGACTCTCCGCCAGTTGCTCGGGCACAGATCCATCTCCGCGTAGTTCAGAAGGCGTTCTAGGTAGATCTGCAGAAGAAATGAATGGAATTGTGACATCGCGAGGAAACCCGATGAGTTTGACTTTCGTGAAGTACTAACAGCTCAATTCCTCAACTGAATAGTAATTACGGTGAGATTTGATTGGAAAAATATTCTCAATTGTCAGTTCCTCGACTGGTCAAAAATGCTGCTCCATTTACTATCCAAATCTAGTAGCATATTTTCATACTTCGCACTTCCCTACCAGACTCGACCCATAAAAGTGCCCTGCGCCCATATCAAAATCGCGGTAATTTTTCCACTGATATCCATCGTCCTGGTAGAACCGCTGAATTTATCCACCTACTCCGAGTAGGCTTCTCACTAACCAGCGTAATGATGGCGCACTCGGCCGTCAGCATAGCACTGGTGAAGAGATTGCGAACGAATCGATAGATCTGCCGCTCGTCGGGATCCCGCGTCACAGCCTCCATCGGGATTGGGTCGCGCTGGAATTATCATCATATTCCATTTTATTATTAATTTTTTTAGCTATACTTTTTCCGCACCAGCAGCGGGCAAAAAATGGATTGTCTCACTCTTCGATAGTAAGAAATTGGTTCGCACCACAGAACTTGTAAATCGTTCCGCGCACAAACTGTCGTTAGCGGTTCCTACCTGCGAATGAAAATTGGAGCGCCTCGTGTTTGCTTCGGCATGCTTTATAGAGCCGTGTTTTCGATGCGCTCCATTTTTAGTTCGCAGGCAGGAACCGATAACGACAGTTTGCGCACGGAACGATTTACAAGCTCTGTTATGCGAACCAATAAATATTATGTTCCATCCTTGAGTCTATCAACATTGCATATCTACCTATTGACGGCATATAATTTTGGCGCGATGAGTTGAATCAGCTGGTTTCATTGTCAGATTAGAGAATATCGGCGTCAATCGCTAAATGCACCGTAGCACTGACCGTGATGGGATGAAGCCTCTCCTCGAATATCTCCATGAGTCGCTCGTGGCCGCGATTTCGACGATTCGCTATGTGGTAGAAGATGGCGAGGGCGATGCACTTCAAAGGACGGGGTATATTCATTTCGGAAGCGTCCGATGAGATAAACACAGCAATATGGGCACACTCCGACTACTGGTTATATTTTTTTATCGGGAATTGACTACGCAAACCATTTCCCAGGACGGAAATGGTTTTCCCAGGACAGTGCTACTAAAACGAAAAAAATTAGTGTCATGGAACAGAAACCAGGAGGATTGCAGATGAATGCATACTAAAATAGATGGAGAGGTCAGAAACGACGATTTCAAAATTGATTGGTTGCAAAAAATATATTGAACAAAACTCTCCTCTCACCTTGATCGTATTTTTGAGATGCGGCTGCGAAATGGTGGAATCGTCGAGGTAGATCGTCGAGCAGGACGAGGACTTTCTGCAAGCAAGAATACGGTGTTTGTGATGATAGTGCGGTGTAGTAAATTAATACCGTCTTTAGATCGTCGAGAAAAAGGATACACCACGCGCTATTGTTCGAACCAGGTGCATTCAGTAAGAGCGCAGAAATCATAATTCTAGCGTCAACGCGCTAGTTCGATGATACCGCACTGGGCATACAATGTTGAGAGGTAAATTCAATCTCGATATTTGCTAATCGCTCGTCATCTTCCACCTATAACCTCCCCTCACCTCAACGCCGCCATTCCGAGTCTCGGCCGCGACGAGGCCAGAGCATCCAGCATGTACAGCGAGCGACGATTCTCCTTCACTGCAAAAAGAATATTTCGTACGAGCAGCTGGGCATATTAGAAAACCCAGCGCATTGCATTTTCATGTACTGCTTATTGCAAAGGATAAACGGTTGGAACTGATGGACGATCAGGCCAAGCTGATTGCTGTTTCATGAACTGCATATAGCACAGGAATATTGGTTGGATCTAATGTTCCGGCATTTCCTACGGATAAGAAACTAACACTTCATCTCGCTGCGACTTCTCTCCATGAAGGTCGGCCTCACCGTCGGGTGCGTCGAGGGATCCTCCTCGTCGAAGCCTGCAAACAGAGAATATATTTGTTGCAATTTATTGATGTCATCGAAACTAGGCGATTTCCGGAATCAAACAGAAGAAATTAGGAAGATAAAAACATTCGGCAATCAGTATCGAATCTTTTTTTCTAAAAAAAACATTACTGCGTTAATCTCTGGGGTAGCTTGAATCCTAACGATTTCCCCCCAAATGAGAATACATACCATCTGCGGCCTCCCTTTCACTGATGTGAGGCAGGAAGTTGGTCGAAGTCTCGTCCCGCGGGAACGATTGATTGACGTACTGGAACTGCAAGTGGACTGCATCTACCTTTTTCAAAAACCAGGCGATATTTCGAAATGCCATAGTTCGATAATTCTAATTGTAATAGTATTTCAGCCCGCCCCTGATTGTAGAAAGCTTTTCGATGCATACCACGACATGGTCTCAAAATCAGTCACGGACTCCCATTTTTCCATGATTTCACCAAATTTCAAGTGAACCAAGCAATATATCGCAACCGTTTTCTGCTTTATCTCTGCTGTTTTAGTTTCTGAGGAAAAGAGAGTATCGGTCATGATTGTTTACCTCGACATGATCTCCATCGCGGTGGTTACTCCGATGGCTGGCGTAGTGGTTGGAGCGGGAGACGCTGCCTCCTCGTGTACCTGTAAAACGGCGTGTAAAATATGAAAAATAAAAAGAAAGGCCGAGACGAAATCCCTGCCGAGCTACACGCCACTTAGGTAGTAGCTACACTAGTCGGGGATCGTGCTTTAGTAGCACTTATATATGTTTCGTAGCATATCTTTTCTAGTACAGAAAATTGTTTTTCGCATACCTGCACTTCCTTCGCTCTGATCGCGGACGCAGCACGACGCGTTGCCCATCTGAAGAAATATTATGAATTTATCTAATAAATTATATTCTAGAATCAAGGAAGCGCAGCTCGGAACAAATATGCGGAACACAGTCTAAAATTAGCTGTAATTTCCGAATCAAACAGAAGCAGCTGCTTTCATTACGTTCGGCCACTTCCCATACATGAATCCGAGAGAAAAGGACGAGGAAGGAAGGGTATAAGCTATTCTGGAAGCGCATTACGTACGAGTTATCGGCGGCGACCACCTGCTTCTCCTTTGTCCCCCTCCGTCGTACCCTGCTTGATGACGCGTAACTGGCTGTAATAAAAATACAATTATAAATAGCATTAAAAATCAATGTATAAGAATATCATTAAATATACTATTACTTCTTTCCAGTATTAAATAAAGTTAAAAAAATAAACAAACATTGAATACCCTTTGGTCAGTGCGGCATGGTGTCGATCAGTTCCCGTCAGCGGGCCTAGAACTAAACTAATTTAATTATTTTTGGAATTGTAGTTCAACGAGGAGCCTACGCGAGCATAAGAAACAAGGAGAAATGACTCATAACCCACGCAAGAAATATGGCGCTCGCCTTGCGTCGGGTCGATTGTATAAATGGGACGGCTGGATTATGATGGGAAAGTGCGAGGGAGAGAAGAAGAAAGGGGTGGATACCCCCTACGGGAGAGGCGAAAGGATGTCAATACCGAACGCGGGGCGGAAAAAGCGAAAGGAGCGCGCACGGGGGACACGGCGACGTCAATTTTAACCAGCAAAAACACCGAGGGGGGGGGGGGGGTTTATCGGGTAATGGGAAGGAAACATCGGCGAGGCGCGACCACATATAAAAGGACGGGTAGCAACAGGGAGCGGAAAATATGTACAAAACCCCATTG
>JACMIG010002788.1:0-14094 GCA_014805385.1 Levipalatum texanum | reverse complement strand
ATTCCGTACGTATCACAATCTTCCGTTATTGCACTGTGAATGCATTTTTCAAATAATCTCGAAAAGAAAGATGTGATCGATACCGGTCTGTAATTCAGGGGATCTGAATATGGAGGTTTCTTTTTAAGTGGTGTTATTACGGAATGCTTCCAGTTATTTGGAACCTCTGACATCTCGTATGATCTTCGGAAAATCATTTCTATTCCTAGTGCAATTGGCGCAGCAATCTTTTTCAAGAAAAACAGATTGATATTGTCTGGTGTTCTACAGGACGAATTTTTCCATTTTTCGATAAGCTCGCAAATTACTGCAGCATGAAACATTCTGTTTGAATCATATTCGCGTTGTTGTGAAACTGGACTGTTGAATGGTGGGAACTTCCCGTCATCCATAGTGAATACTCCCGAAAACGCATTTGCCAAAAGGTTTGCTTTATCAGTATCTGTCTTTTTAACTATTCCATTGGAGTCTAATAGTGATTCGATATCAGCTGATTTATTGGTTAACTTTTTACTGATATATTTGTAAAATTTATTTTTATCTTTTGCTTCAATCATTTTCTTTTCAGCTCTCATGCAGTATTTTTCTATTTCTTTCTTGCACTTCATTTGAATTTCCTCAAATTCAGATTTTGATGTATTCGAAGGAGAATTGATTAACATTTCCCATTTTATATATTGTTTTCGTAGTAGTCTTTGTATGTGGGGAGGATAAGTAACTCCCGTAACACTTTGGCGTGTTGTAGGAATCTTTTGTTCTATTATCATATGAAGAAGTTCGAGTAGTTTTTTCATCATTATGTCAGCATTATCTGCCGGAGAAAAGAACTCTATCCAATTTATTCGAGCAAGTACTGTATTTATTTCGTCATAGTTTCCTTTTTTAAAGTCTTTTCGTATCACATATTTTGGCAGGCAATGAGAAAGGGCTATTTTAAAGGAGATTGCATCGTGGTCAGATCCACCAATCCTTGGTTCCAGCTTTAGATTATTTATTAATTTCGTATTGTTAGTTAGTATTAGATCTAGATATGCTTTTCCACGCGAGGGTTTGTCTACATATTGTATCAGTGCAGTAGATCTCACGAGCTCGAGAAAGTCTTTAGAGACTCCATGATGAACTACCCCCAGAGTGATTGGCCATTGAATGTCGGGTAGATTGAATGTCCACATTGAGCGACCATCTTCATAATTGCGAATCCATCGAAAAAAATTCGAGTCCGATATACCTCGTGACGATACAGAAAACAAAGAAGGTACGAAAAATCGGTGACGCCGAGCAACATGTGCCAGAAAGCCTAAACGATGGAGCATCCGAGGGGAATAAGAGAACGTTTTTCACTTGGCCCCACAGCGGCTTGATTCCAAAGATGCGGGACATAAATGAAAAGAGCCAGCCATCATTGTATATACATGGAAGGGGAAAGAGCAGGATAACTGTGGAGAAAAAGGAGCTGTAGAAGCAGTCCGCAAATATGGAGGCCTGCACCACGGATTTGGTGAATCTTTACATTTTGTTATACATAGTAGATCACTCTTTTGTTGTCTGCTATCAATTTATACAAGAAATGTTTTTCTGCGAACTGTATTAGGGCATTATGCGGAACTTGGACAACACCAAATAGCCAACCTGTAGTAAGAGTAGATATCGTGCGTATGTCCAAGTGGCCTTGTCCGTGAATCGCACCGTCACGAATGCAGTCAGAATATTCGTAACAATCGTAACGCAGCCTACGACCAAGTGAAAGGTGGAGAAGACGGCGAGAAGAGAAGGGGAAATCGGATGCATACTCTCCAAAGTTTGTTATGATTTCACGAGGAACTCGCCAACCGAGAAGTATTGCCAAAGAATAATACCATTCTGTCTATAGCAAACCGTAGAAATTGTAGGCTTTGTTTTTCCTAACCGCGGCTTCAATTGCCTTTTCTCGGAACAAAACAGATCATGTGATAAATTTGTACCGTTGTTTTCGAGGAATCCCCAGCGATGTTCCCGAAATACTTTGATATGCTCGACAATGATCAGGCCCCCGTATTTTATTGCATTTTGCCTATATTTAGAGGTGAGTCATAGGGATTTCATCATGTTTGGCATTATTGGCTTATAACATGCTCACAGTATAAAATCAGGTAACTAAGTGACCGGTCCGAATCTTCGACGAACAACCATGATTCAAAGGTCCGAATGTGATTTACTGCGTCATGCTTTACAGGGGAGTAGGAGGAGGAGGGGGAGGGGGAGGAGAAGGAGGAGGGGAGAGGAGAAGGAGGAGGAGGAGGAGAAAGGGGGAGGAGGAGGAGGAGGAGTAGGATGAGGAGGAAGGGGGTGTAGTGGGTAGGGGGAGGATGAGAAGAGGTGTTCTCGTGGGGTCGTTTCGAGAGGTCTGTCAGTACATGTTTTCCCAAGCCGCCAGACAGATCACCTATAAAGGGGGACTTTTTCACTTAATACCCTCACTGGGAGGTCAAAAGGCACTGTTTAAAATACCCAAGGAAACAAATATTACATTACCAACTTGATATCCAGCGGTTGGTATGCAACGATCAAAGTTCAACGATCAAAGAGTTGTACGTCTCTGTTCGCCGACAGCTTGTACGAGCCCCATTTTCATTGTTTTATTAATAGTTAACAATCGCTTATCGCTGTTCTCATCTTATTTTTATTGATTTTTTGCGTTATTGCACAAAAAGAATGCAATCATAACAATTGTTTCGTAAATGTCGCGTCTAAGTATTCACTGTTCGCAGAATTTCGTCATGAAAAGAGGAAGATGTGTCACGATTCAATGCTCGCGCAGGGAATTTTTTGTGACTGGGTGTTAAAGAAAGCATATAAGAGCTGTACCACCACAAGTTTTCATTAATGTTTTAGCATTTCTTTCAATTTATTTTATAGGTTTAGCACATTTTTGCACAAAACGTTGGAACCATAACAAATGTTTCGTAAGTACTTTGTTCTTGATTCATCGAATTACGTCATGAAAAGTGAAGTGTTTGTGCGTGCTACGAAAGGGTGCGTTCAGTTAGGAATCAGGGTTCAGATGGGTGCTAATGCACATGCCTCAGGGTACAAGCGCATCCGTCTAACTCCGAGCGATTGGAGTGCTACAGCTCTATGACCCTCGTATTCATGTTATGCAACCCTTTGGTTCATATTTAATTGGCAAAGTGCCAATAAAAAGTTACGGCGTTTATGTATTGTTTCTAATTTCCCGCTACCCGAAGTACTGCAATCTCTTGTTTTATCGTTCTCCTTGACATGATGGTCTCTTTGGACTTCACCCTTAGCGGTTGGTTCTCAGCAATATTCTACCGTTAAACACGTTTACACTAGAAACCTCAGAAACTCTAGAAGATCCTGTCAGGGAAATTGGCATACTGCCAAGAATATCCACCATATCTATTTTCAAAAATCCCGCCGCTAACTGATCCAGGTAAAAGCTGACCTTTTTAAGAAAGTTCTCCTACCCTTAATGTCGTCATGGGTTGGATCATCCCGATTTGGCAACGTGCCAAGAAAATAATATTGTTTTCAAATCTCCCGCTCTAGCCTGAAAACAGGTAAACAGTTTTATTTCGTTATTCCGTTCTCGACGTTTCGACGCTGAGCTGTGCATCTATGTTTTACCTAAAACCTCTGAGATAAAACCTCTTGACATACTACAAAAATTACAAAGGCAAACGCGCAAAAGTTCTCTCACTGCTTGAATTCGAGCTGAAAGCAAATAACATTGAAATCAGCCGCATAAGAACCGTAACCGTTACGGTATGCAATAACACTGAATGCTCTCTGCAGACGAAAGCCAAAACCGAATCCTGTTCTGAATGCTCTCGTACGAAAAGGCTCAAATGTCACATTTCCGCCGGTGTGGTAACATGGTATCAGCGCACCTTTCACCCAAACTATTCCGTTGCCTTGGGCTGTGAGACTATAACATTGCGACGTTCGTGCTTCATGCCTGATGCCATCTATTTTAAGACCCCCTTATCACTTTCCCTCTAGATCAAACATGTCTAAACACGAAAGGCCAGGGAAAGCCAGGGGGCAAAAGGTTACCTGGGAGGGGGCCATATTAAATGCCACAGCGCTTCCAGACAGGGGGGCGAGATAGTGTGGTAGTTTAGAGACGCCAGGCGAAAAACGGTAAGCGAGAGACTGTGCATCGTAACGGAAAATATTCTCAAGAAGACAGGGGTAAGAGTCTAACTGGAAGGGTCAGGGTCCCAAACTACAGCCGTTTTATGCTCTACAGGCCTAATCTGAATAAACTTCTCGTTTAGCGCGTGATGTTGGAACAAGACGAACTTACTACACCAATGTTGATCATAAGCGCACTACTCATTCCCGCTCTGATCTCCCGCCTTTCAAATATGCATCTTTTGCGGCGTTTGGATAATATTCGCTTCGCATAGTCTCTTGGCTCGGATTTCAGCCGTTTTCCGTCAATTGGAGTGGCAGTCGAGGCTTAGGGGTCGTACGCACGCCTTCACCAAAGACTCTTTATGTCTCAAAACTGATGATTTCAACTGTTTTGGCTATATTCATCAATTTATGAAACCCCGCCCCTTTAGAAAACAATATATAAGGGCCGCAGGGATTTGAGACGCCATCCACTTGTTCACTGTTTTGCAGCGCGGACAATCAATGGATCTCAACGTACAGTTCACCGGCAAGTGCGGCAGTGCGGGAAACGCCGACGGATACTCCTTTTTCTTCGAGGTAATATATTTTTAATGAATATTATCCAAACACTGCCATTCAGGAACCCTCGGAGTCTTCTCGAGACGAGGAACCCTTTCGCGACGCAAAGGGTCGAAGCCGTGTGCGACGGCCTGCACCCTCTCCCTCTACCCCTGACAAGGGTGCGCGCAAGACAAAGGCTGCTGTCTGGCGTCCTCGTGCCTTGGCACCCTCTGTCAGGGTACCCTTCTCATCTTCACCGCAGGAGAGCCCTGATGAGTGGCCTGTGCTTCCCAAGGTATGTACCAAAACGGGGAATAATGAGAATCGTTGTTACAGCCGCTCTCTCCTCCCAAGAGCGCCAAGACAATGGGGCCTCTGGTCTCACTCAAGAGAAGGATTACGTCCCCACCGGTTCCAGGCTATCCCTCTCTGGTTCGTGTACTCAACTGTTTCGCGCTTAGCGGTAGTGGAATTTCCATTACAGGAGATTCCGACGGCCGACGTTTTGAACGAGATAGCGAAGTGCTCGATTGAAGAGTATTTCTGCCCTGATGATGAGGCGTCTGCTTTTCAGGTGGAGGAACAGAGACATCTCAAGCTAATGGTGAGATATTGAGAAATACAATAGTAAATTAGCCGAGCGTGTATACCGATTTATTTGTGGTTATACTGTAAATATCGTTTCAGATGAGTCCGGAGGGCGACATTTTGAACGAGCTTATGATGATGTCGCTGACTGCTGAGCTTCAGGGCTGTAGCGACTTTCCATGTGCATCTAACTAGGAGGCCTCGAGCACGGGTCCAGCGATGCAGGGAGACCCCAAGCTAACGGTGAGACATTTGAAAATACAGAAATAACGCACATTTCACAGAGAACCGAGAGAAAGAAGAGGAAGAGAAGGGAGGCAACGGACCTTCTCCAAAGTATTATCGCAGATATTGACAGCAGAGAGGAAGCAGAGGCCCGAGACAACGCTATAAAGGTGTGACTCTTATTATGATGACTAGTCTGTGTTTAGGAGTGCGTGCCATCTCAACGTGGCGGGGGTCGTTGTTCTCCTCCTGCCATGCTCGTGCACCCTGGCAATGCCCCCACGCATGAGCAGGTTCTAAAATGAGAGGGGTAGTAATTATTCTTTTATTATGGCAGGTCGCAGCTCGAGTCCCGGAAACCGCCCCACAACGAGTAGAAAGTGAGGGAACAAGGCCGTCCCTTCAGGTATTTGATATTGATTTTCGCTCTTTGAAATTGATGTTCAGTGTTCTTTCCACTGGTACACGTTGCAGAACCAACATCCTACGGTGCAGTGCGGGGATGAAGCAGAAGACGACTCATTCGACATAAAAACACACATTGAGGAGCTCTACGAGCATGTCAGTTCTTTCCGTTGACTCTCTTATAGGTTGACTGGGTGCACAGGACCGTAACTTTTAATATGGTATTTAGCTGCAGGGTATTAAGAGCCGTGTTTTGCTAGCGTGCTTATTATGATACCAAAAGACGGTCGTGAAAAGCTTAAAAAATCAAACCCTCATTCTTGTGTCGCATTATGCGGGCCGAACTGGTCGTGAGCGTAGTCGATATTTGAAAAACAGCCGCGCTCGGTCGTTAGCTACCTCTATGCTCAAATGCGATTGGCGCTATTTATCTGTATTCTCTCCAGTGCGTTTGGCGCTTTTTCATTATGTTTGGCGTGCTAAGATGATATCGAGGTCTTGTCAACTCTCACATGACATTCCCTTGATTTTCGCTGCATGTGGCGTTCTATTTTGGCTCATCCACAGCTGTCTTCCTTTCGCGCATTGGTGCCCTCTCTCTCCCCTCCATCTCTGCCCAGTCAGACAGCAATAGAAACGCTGTTAGCAATGGAGAGAGAACGGTTTGCTCGTGACGGTTCATTTCTTTTTCTGCTAGATACCGATGTAGCTGCTAGCTAAAGAGTGAATGCGCAGTGCCCTATAACAGAGAATATAAAACGGTTTTGCCCCGTGTGTGAAATTAAAAAAAACACGCAGAGCGTGGGCGTTAAAAGGCGTAGATAAACGAGTGACCTTCAGGGCGCCCCGCCACCTCTTCATCTCATGTTTGAAAGAGGTCGAATGATGGCAGCCTTCAGCAAGAAACTCCGAGCCCAGAGTAGAGAGTTTGAGCTCCACTTCAAGCCTGCGGCTGGCTACTGGCCTGGAGGAACGGACCAAGTACTCGACCACACGATCAATGCGCTCTTCGAAGAATTCCGCGGAAACCATGCCCCTACGGACTACGTCGGCCTACAGTTTTTTTCGCGGGGATGAAGGAGCCGAAGTATATACAACATCGACGCAAATATGACAAGTTCATGAATGTCATGGAAAGCTCCGCCATCGAAGTCAAGGATATCGTGATCATACCTGGAAGCGATCGGGTCAAGATTACTTATGCCAAGACGGAGGAGGCTGTTGAGCCCTTGGGCACTAACTCCATCGCTGTAGCCTCGTTAACAACTGCCTACGCGCGATGCAGACTGTACGAGGCCCTCGAGCGCATCCCTGCTGCCAACCTTCTGTACTGCGGTATGTATTGAAAGAGTGACCGTAAAAATTCCTTTGAAGATACCGACAGTGTGATTTTCGCGATGCGAGATGACGAGGCGAACCCTCTGGGCGATCTGATCGGTTCAACCCTCGGGCGGATGACTGACGAGCTTGAGGGACAGCGGTGCTCTGCCTTTGTTTGTCAAGGGCCAAAGTTGAGTAAACCTTTATTCAGGCTGTTTGAATAAATATAATTGCAGGTCTACGCCCTTCGATACTCCAAGGAAGGGGCGGCTCCCGATTCCCCACAGAATGAGACTGTCAATTGCAGAGGGATCCCCCCTCACTTCGGAGTCAGCAGAACTCGTCAACTTCAATGCAATAGTGAAGAATGTGGAAGGGATCATGGACCCCTCAGTGGCAGAAGAGCCAATCAAGGTAAACCCTTCTCTTCATACACACTTTACCAATCTCCTCTACAGGTCCCGCTTTTCCGGATCGAAGCTGACCGTACGCACGAGGTGTCTTCCCGCATGATGAACAAGCAATTCGGAGCGTGCTTTGACAAGCGCGTAGTGGCTTCCCGTGCCGGAGTCGAACTAGGAGGGCCCGAGGGTAGCCCTCTGTTTCAAGCCTTCGGGACGCTTCCCTTCGGATTCCGCAGCTGATGATCATTCTCGTGCTGTCCATTCTCATGTGTCATAAAGTATTACGACTCGCTGAGTACACTGAGAATTAGAAGGACCCCCATGAAGAGGTGCGCCCCGCGCCCTCCGCCCCGCTGAATAAACAACACGCTCATAGTTTGACTGTCAGAGAGTTGTACGTGCGCTAATTGGCAGCGCTCCTCTCCTCTCTCCCTTAATTAGGCGCAGATCCACTCACCCTCCTATGCGTTAACAAAACAAGCCCCCTGGTTAGACGTGCAGAGAGTGCTAATTATGCCTCACTCCCCCTCCTCACCCCTCTCGTCCTCGATTAGCGCCAGCCTAACAAACAGAAAGATGATGCACAGCTCGCCCGACTACAAGCTATATTAGAGTATCACACTTTATCGCACTCCTCCACCGCTCTCTCACCATAAGTCAAAGTCGTCGTAGATAAGAATATAGACGCCTGAATTACCGCAGGAGGAATGAGCCCCCATGGTCGGCGAAAACGTTCAAAGGCTCTCAGGGCCGTCAACCTTTTATTTGTAAAGGGCAAGCATTGCCTACATGTAAAAACAGGTGCAGTTATGCTGAAATGTCGAGACTCGTCCATATAAGGCGTTGTGTCATTCTTGATGGAGAGGCGCTAAGGCCTTTTCACAAAGACGAACTTGATTCGACCCTGCAAAGTGAGATTCCCAACGCTCCATTTATCTCATAAAGGGACAAAATACCTTAGATTCCAGGCTGAGCCCGTGCTCGATTGAGATAATTGAACAAGCTGGGTTGAATGAATGTGTCGACGAGAAGACAGTTCTCATGTATGCTACTTGATAAAGGAATCCCACCGAAGGGTCCATAGATTCTTTATTACCGCTGAGATATGGCGCAATTTTCGCTCGTGGAATCGAAAATATGTATGAACGCTTGTGGTAAGCATCAGTGGTAAATGAATGAGACACCAACTAACCTGGGTCAAAATAATCATTGGCCTGAATTTGTATTGCCAAATCATTTACCTTAATAATCGCGTTGTGTCAGGATGTTACACCTGTGACGTCATCGATTGCACAATATTGTGCAATCGCTCCTCCCCTCTCACTTGTGACGTCATCGGTTTAATTACCCAAATTTGAGGTTGGGGGCGGGGCTGTGATGTCACGCCGGTTTAATTACCCAATTTTGAGGTGAATCCAGTCGAAGTCGGCGCCGCGAAGCGGTGCTGAGTCCGACTGGTGAAAAGATAAACGCGCTATTCTTATCAATTCGTGAACAGCTGAAGAAACGTTGATTATCCTGGCATTACCGGATGCCTTCAGCTGCGGTAGTAGGAGGTCGGTAAGAAGGAAGTGGCCTGGAGATCAGGGAGTGCCAAACATTTTTCTCTCAATACCGAGACGGTTGCTCTGCCAAGTCAGTTCGTGCCCATCCTTTGTCAGTTCAAAAGTCGGATAATTCATGATGCCCGCATTGTTGATGAGGATGTCGATGTGGTTCTCCGCTGAAATTCTCATGTTCTGACAATAAGACTGCAAACAATATGTAAAGTCAGAAGTTGAAATGTATAGTGCTCGTTAGTTCTACAGAGATAGCAACTGTCTATATACATTTCTCGTAACTTATAAGAACGCCTAAAGAGGAAAGATAGGGGCATTAGTCTCCCGAATCTCATACCTTTCTGCATCGTTTCCGCGCACCGCCGCACGCTGCTGAAAGAGGCCAAATCGCACTGCACAAAGTGCAAACGAGATGCATCGCAGCCGCTCTGGAAATAGCAGATAACTACATTTGTGGATGCATGCTCACCTCTACCATTGCTTGAATAGCATCCTTCGTTCGTGCTTCACTGCGACATAGCATGTAGACCATTGCCGGCGTTAGTTCATCCTCCGACAACAGTTCTACTTACTTTGGCACCTCGCCTGTTGAGCTCTCGTACAGTTTCGCGGCCGAGACCCGTGTTGGCCCCCGTCACAAGTACTACCTTCAATGATTCTTTCCACCCCGAATCAAAGAAAGGGCATACCTTTCCATTAGCAGTGACATCTTCAGTGAAAATCGGTCCTCGTACCCATTTCCTGCAAGACGTAATTTTATCGAAACATGCTGATTAGTTAATTGTCAAACCTGAGGAAGTACAATCCGACTGCAATGCCACCGACGACGAATAGGGATCCCAGTGACATTAACATGATCACCCACCACTCAACACTATGGCGAAATTCCCCAAGATTCCTGCGGGTATCTTCTGTTGTTGTTATAAAGTGCCGGCAGCGAGATTTCAGTCAGACGGGCGCTCTTCTTCTCTGCGTATCTCTGCATTCCAGGTGCACTTGAGAGTGTAGCGCAACAGGAGAGAGCGCGCATGCTCCGAGAGCGACAGTGGAACTGAATTGTGGACTACGAACTAGAATGTGCCAGATGGGCAGAAGGAAGTTCAAGAATGGTGGACAGGTACAAAAGATATGCAGAACGAGGCAGATGAAGTGGTCGAATAGCAGCTATTGGAATTAACCCGATTTCACAAAAAAATGCGTTGTCAATACGTGAGGCCATCTGGCTAAGGACCAGCAACGAGGTCATGGAAATCATTCACGGTCATGTTCCATGGGAGCAGCCTGAGAAGTTCGATATCTTGGCCGCATTAGATTCCTTTAGTGGACACCTCGAATGGATTAGCCAATGCATAGACAGCCATTTGCAACTTATCGCCTCTATCATCCCAATAATAGTCATCATGTGATAATGCAAAGTCTGAATAGCTGTAATATTTTATCGCTGGGAGTTACAATAAACGGGTAAATCTGTAGCCGCTTGTCAGGAATCAACATTTCAATCTGACTAAATTCAATGAATCGAAAATATTTGAAAAAAGTTACGTTCCTCCTCCGAAGAGGGCTATATACGATCCGGAAGGAGAGACTATGCCATCGCTTCGCCGCCATCCAACTTGCGCAGCTCAGTGCGGGCCGTCTCCAGTTCACGCTCCAGCTCTGCCACACGATCAGCGGCGTCGTTGACCTGCTCAAATCAGATTCGTTGATTCTCCTTTAATTGTATGTTGTTTTAGGACAAGAAAATATGTGTTTTCACAGATTCATGCCTAGGCGAACACTGAAACTCATACCGTAATGGCAGGGTTGATGATGGTACAGGAGGCGAAGGCCGATGTGAAGAGAGTGAAGAGAGCGGTGCTCTGGTGGAGTAGGGCAGCAGTGACGGCATGTGGCGCCACGAAGCAGTAGTTCTTCTGGAGTACCACCCATACGGCCACCAGAGGGCACAGGCAAAGGGCCGTATGGCAGAGAACCTGAAAAGTATATTCTCGCTCTTCACACAGTCGTGTTTCCGAATGGCCTCCTCGTGTATGGCCTGCTGCGTGAAGAGGAGTCCGATCGTTTCGCGTTGGGTGAGTTGTTGATTTGAAAAGTCCGGAATGGGAGCTCGCTGCGAGACGACGGGTGCAGGGACTTCAGAATCTGTAAGGTAAAGTAGAGAGACGGAGACGCCGCATTTGGAGGGGTAACCGACCCGCTTGGACGGAAGGTGGAAGCGGAGCTACACCGGAAGCCGACTGCTGCTGGGCGATGGGGGACGTTGGTAACTGCAAGGTGGCAGCAAAAGGGAATGATCGATAGCAAACACCGGATGCGGATTTTGCTATCGGCCGGTAGCAAACTCCGGATATGGTTTTTGCTATTGGTTGTAAGCAAACGCCGGATGGGGCATTTGCTATCGCGCGGTAGCAAACGCCGGATGCGGTCTTTGCTATCGGCCGGTAGCAAACTCCGGATATGGTTTTTGCTATTGGTTGTAAGCAAACGCCGGATGGGGCATTTGCTATCGCGCGGTAGCAAACGCCGGATGCGGTCTTTGCTATCGGCCGGTAGCAAACTCCGGATATGGTTTTTGCTATTGGTTGTAAGCAAACGCCGGATGGGGCATTTGCTATCGCGCGGTAGCAAACGCCGGATGCGGTCTTTGCTATCGGCCGGTAGCAAAACCCGGTTGTGGTTTTTGCTATCGGTCAGGAGCAAATGCCGGATGCTGTTTTGCTATCTTTCTGACCCGCTTGTATGGGAGGAGGAAGAGGTGCTTTGAATGGAGATGGCTCAAAGGCCAGGGTGTTCAAGGCGAACGCTTCCTGGATCCATCGGGCGAGGTGGATGAGTCCGCGGCGTGTAAGGTTGTTGAGCTTGCTCGATGTGGCAGGAGTCAGCTTGTGTCCCGGGACGAAGCGCACAAAATGGCACTTTCGGATGAGAAGCCCCCCGTGATCTGCATGATATGTTAATATGGTAGTCGGAAAGGGGGGGGAGCGACTTTTGAGGGTACGCCTCTGAAGATCGTTGGTTGGTGCTCCATTCGGAAAGAGGAGCTCGCCCTCCGTCTGCATCGGTTCATCTTAAACGGTCGGATTTAATCGAATCATCATAGATTACAGAGTAGTCACGCTCTTCGTCGTCAAAGTCATCTGCGTGCTGCATCAGCGTGTTGGGGTCCACGTCGAAGGTATCCTTGACGTACTTGCGCAGGGTGCTACGAAGCACGGCTTCGCGACTGGACGAAGTCATGTGCCCGACGCGGAGCATGATATGCAGGCAGGCTGCAAGGTTGCAATATGTATGCCTGATGCTAATAGGATCTCTCACCCTTGAGTCCGTTGATCATGACGGAATTCAGCATTGGCACTCCATCGGGCCACAGAGGTGTCTCGGCCGTGCACTTGGTGGAGTCGAACCTTAGAGCAAAAAAAAAAGAACCTTAGAGAGAGAGATGGCGGACCCCCTAGCGTAGACCCCCTCGGAGGATTCGACCGTCCGCGGAATCTTGGATATGGGAGCGGCAGTAGGTGAAGGTTCAGCATTCCGTGCTTCCGGTGCAGCAATTTCGGCTGCGCGCTTGAGGGGAACCGCAATAGGGGGTGAAGCCACGCGCTGCTGCTGGATTGGAGCGACTGGAAAACCAAGAGATGTGCATTTTTGTGTTGCCGTGAACGTATATCGTACCAGGGGCTTGGTCCACAGCATCTTGTGGCTCCAAGCTCTCCAGCATGAAGGTCCTTAAGACCCAGATCGCGATAGCGTTGACGCCACTCGAGTTGAGGCCATTTTTTGGTCCTCGTCCCACAGCAAGCAACTTTGTTCGTTCGTTTACGAACCGTTCAAAGTGCGAAGCTCGAAGCACGAGACCCTGATGCGGAGAGCCGACGAGCTGAGCCTGGTCGAGGTAAGGAGCGTAGTTGCCTGAGAGATTACCCTCTCTCTATCCTGACTAGTTCCCACAACGTCACGTCAACTCACTTATCACGTCGAGCTTGTCATTCGTATCGCGGATGAGTGCCAGTTCAGGCCAGAACATGGCGATGTCAGCTTCCGCTTGCGCCTCCTTTTTGGCAGGTGTCACAGCGGATCCGGGGCGAGTAGAAGGCGGTCGCTGCGGCGTTGTAGAGGATGGATTGACCGAAGTCTGGATTCAGCTTCGCCCACCAGACGATCGTCCGCAAGCTCGGCAATAGTCCTATAATAGTCATCATGTGATAATGCGAAGTCTGAAAATCTAATATTTTATCACTGGGAGTTACAATAAACGGGTAAATCTGTAGCCGCTTGTCAGAAATCAACATTTCAATCTGACTAAATTCAATGAATCGAAAATATTTGAAAAAAGTTACGTTCCTCCTCAGAAGAGGACTAAAAACGATCCGGAAGGAGAGGCTATGCCACCGGTTCGTCGTCCTTCAAATTTTGCAGCTCAGTGCGGGCGCTCGCGAGCTCCCTCTCCAGCACTGCCACACGATCAGCGGCGTCGTTGACCTGCTCAAATCAGATTCGTTGATTCTCCTTTAATTGTATGTTGTTTTAGAACTAGGAAATATGTCTTTTCACAGATTCATGCCTTGGCGGCTCGGTTGTCGCTTTCGGTAGTCGTCGAGTGGGGAATGCGGTTGAACACTGGTCCACAGAACAGGACAGGGGCCGCGAACGCTGCGCTGATTGCCCAGTGCTTTCCATCGATTGTGAAGTCCATTGAGGCGGCGTGATGGATGAGCAAGACCTGCATGTTATTTACGAAATAAGAGTATTCTCATATCATTATGGAGATAAAATTGATCTGAGCCCATTTCATCCGTCGTATAGGGTCGTTTTAGCGACGGTTAGTGTTCCATCTTCTCAAATGTCCATGAGTGGTTTCACAGGATTGTTTTTCCCGTCATATTATTAAGACCATAGTGAGGACGCCTCCA
>JACMIG010002787.1:0-14099 GCA_014805385.1 Levipalatum texanum | reverse complement strand
GAAAAAAATACCCGTGGGTGACGCTGAATATGGTTCACGGCGAAATTTTCGCCTGAAATGTGATGAAATGTGACGGTTTCTTCACATTTCAGGCCATAACTTCGCCGTGGATCATATTCAGCGTCACCCACGGGTATTTTTTTCGTCAGTCGGAGCACCCTATTACAGCGCCCTATGACCCGATTTGGCTCGATCCATAGTGAACATATCGAATATTTCCATGATACCCGTATCATGGGTCGAAATTTTGATGAAATTTCATCACTTCCAACCCCCGGATTTCAACATTGGAATTGAGAGATCTACTCGTCCACATAAATTAACTGTAAAAGTTGCACCCCAATTATGCATAACCTGCGCGAGAGGTAGATCATGAAGGTGTGCAGTTCGTAATCCGTATTTTCGGGAGTGTGAAAGCGCCGGATTTTGATGCACCATAATAAGGAACCACGTTCACATCACATTGTATCCCCCTCCCTCGTCAGAGCTTCGCGAATGTTCAAGTTCTCGTTGGCGACGTGTCCAGCACTCAGAACATCAGCCTCATCTTTACCGATGGAACCGCCGTGAAGACTTATGAGTAAGACAACCAAAGTTATCAAAATAATGTTTAAAAAATATTGCAGCCTCAAGTCCAAGGACAACATTGCTGACAAGGGGATTGCGTTGGATTCGTTCAAATTAAACGTGGTCGGCGTTCAGGCCACGAAACCCGACTACCTCATAAAGATCCAGACTGGTGAGATTTGGTAGAGGAGGAAGAGTGACGGATATAACCGGGGTGCAAATAAAAAATTTGCGTGTAGTAAACTTCCCCTCCCTGGAAGATTCACTTCTTGTGTGCACATGCACGCAAGGAGTGTACTTTGCAGGCAGGGGAAGTTTACTACACGCAACTTTGTATTTGCACCCCGGGTTTATCCTTGCAGCTACTGGGGCTTCGCACTTTGAAGTCCTCGTTTCTTTTTTCGCCGTCGCCGTGATGCTCGCTCGTCTGTAGAGGACGGACGGAATTGGCTTACAATCGCGTTCTTTCTGTTATCACAGTTGTCGTTATCGCAAGATTTTTGTCTGCCCCCAACATTTATTCACACGAGATCGATAAATTATATGATGTGTAAAATATAATTCCCTGAAACTAGGCAAGGGTGGAATTTACGGAATTCGAGAACATGCAGAATCATCTTCTCGTCGGCGACTTATTAGACAGGCGACTTATTAGACAGGTGTCAAGTAGACGAGTGCAAAGCAGAAGATTTGAAGGATTTGTCTTTCTATTTCAGTGTGATCCTTGACCCGATTCCGATGAAAATTTTGGTATGGGAGTTAGCTAAAGTCCGAGATGTGTGCCTGATAGTAGGACAGCTACTGCCCTTTTTCTAGGAAGAAATGAGAAAAATTGTAATATTGATTGCGCCTTATCCATGATGGGTCATAGTGCAAATGGAAGGGTAACACACGCGAATCTAATGGCACGGATGTAAGGTGTGTGTGTAAAGGATCCCAATCAGCCAGACATTGATTTCATTTGCGCCGAACCAAGGAGGGAACATAGAATCGGCTCGCTAATTAACCTCCCCTACCCTCCCCTGAAAAGCGGGGCAGTGGTTTTTGGCTTGCGCTTTCTATGAGTGCCCCCGTGTGTCGGCATGGAACATGCTCTTTTGATCGACAGCGGGAGAGAGAGAAGAGAATGAATTGGAGAAGGAAGGGGAGAAGAATGGGGAAAACGACATAGGCCGAAGTGGACGAGAAAACAGCCCGGCGGGCAATTGATCGACTGCCTCTCTCTTCTCGGACTCTCAAAGCCTCTGAGCGTGCCACCCTCATAATTAGAGCGCGCCCTTTTATCGCCCACCTCTTCCTCCATCCATCTTCCGTTATCTTCCATTGCAGACGGTCGAATGAGCGCCCACCCGCCACGTCCCCTTCTACAGAGAATCACCGAGAGCTATAAGTGGGTCATTTCAACTACTTACAAAGGGATTCTATTGCGGAGAACACCGTTTCATACTCTTTTGAATTTCTGTGGGTAAATTTCTCCGTGTACCTTATGACGACGTATTCTCCGCGTCTTCGAGGGTATTCAAACAATCTAATACAGCTCTGCAGTGAATTTTGTTGTCTACATTGGATAGACCCCGTTTTACGGACTTCTTGCCGAAATTTCTTTGAAATTCTTTATTGCTCGTTCACCATCTTTGCGAGGTGGAATAAAACACGTTACTTGAGTGTACTTGGGGGATTGGTGGGCGAGGCTCATTGGGTTTGTGTCGGCCATTGATTCCTTGATATTGTCGGTCCAGCGGTTAGAGGTTTAGCCTAAGTGCTACGGGTCACTTGGACTTTGGACTGGTCAGTTTTTCCCTCTCACTCTATCCAGACGGGCGAGGAGCGTCAACAGTTTCCATTGGAGATAGAGAGTGTGGAAGGAGAGAGAGAGATGGGCGGTGAAAGAGAGCGAGGGAATGAAACGCTCTGAGAGAGAGGATGTCTTCCTTTCACCTCTGGTCATACACTATGTGGTTTCCCCTTCTTCTCCTCTCCCCTCCCCTCCAATGCCTCCTCCACTCTCTCGTTCTCTCTCTCTCTCTCTCTCTCGCTGGTCGACCAAAAGAACAAACATGGGAATGTTCCATATTGATACGGGCTGATCTTGATAACGACTAGATAGAAGCTTGGAGGCAACATAAGCGTCTGGGGCTACCCACCCAGTCTGCTCCGGCGCTAACCTCCCTCGAAATCCAAGCCTCTTAAGAGTTTATATTAGTTTATTCTTGGATAATCACGGGACATCGGAGTTAGTATACAGAGTCCGACCTCGATTTCACCAAATAACAAAATTGTATAGGTGGTACGCGAGTTCGTTCTGCTCCATCTATGAGCATTTCAGTCGTATGTGCCAGGTGCGGCAAGTCAGCGAAATCAGCAGCCGCAATGCACTCGGCCCACTCACCGAGTTCCAGATCAATGAAAACGGAATTGTGCGTTACCCAAGCAATTTAATATTATTTATCGGGGAAGAATTTCAGAAGCTTCAACGGGCGACGCACGATAACCAAAATATTGCTACAAGAATATTTATGAGCACTTTTGTGGATTTCGCGGCCAATTGTTTCGACGAATTTGGATCACTGTCAAAGAAGGAACGTGTGATATTAATTTGGTCACATTTTAGATCAACCTTCAGTGGACAGTCATTCGCAATTGCTACGAGACCCTACTCTTCCTCGATGGAATCTACCGCGTCCAACGCGACTATCCAAATAATGCTAATTTGTGAGTCACTAATTTCCCAAACCACAAAAAGAACTTCTTAAGGTTGTATGGCCACATGACGTCTATTTTCGACCTCGAAGATATGGACGATTTCTTTCCGGAATCGAATGCACATACCTCAGATGTCATTAAGTACGAATTTTATAATTAACAAAATAGAAGTTTTCTAAATTCGAGACGTGTTTCGTAAGTATCGATCATGGCCGGACACGTTGAGCTCCAAAGGTAATCTTTGACCAATAGTGTGCCCCGGTGACCTGAATACCAAATCATACTCTGCTAAAAGTTGAAATTTGTTCCATCGAACGATAAAATAAGATAAAAGTTCCCAAAATCATATGTATTTCTTTCACTCTTGCGCTTTGATATTCAGGAGACTGGGGTATGCCAAATTTTGGCTATGGGGCTCAACGTTTGGTCGGCCGTATCCGATGACGAACGGTAGACAAAGTGTCTCTTGTAAAATTTGATTCAGGCAAATGCTGAACAATATGCGACCATTCTCACTGTATTGCCGAAAAGACGTGCACAGAATTGACCTTGAAGAATTCTACGCAATTCTTGGACTCGTACTGTGGAATGCTGATGATAATAACTTGACGGAGAATGTCGCCAATGTTTTCGAGAAATATCGACGAGCACTGCTGGAGGAGATTCAGACGTATTACTCCAGTGTAATCGAAGACGAGCATGCGGGGCGCATCGGACGACTCTTCTACGCCATTCACACTGTCCAAGTATGTTTTCTCTCTTAAAAACAGAATGAATTGTTGTTCGCAGGGTCGGAAATTGGAATTTTATGGGCTTGTTGGATTCAGAAGTGATATGCTTTATTAGCCCAAGAATTGCGAATTTTTGAGTACGAACGCAACAATCCTGCTCAACGGGCCAACCTGCCCGTAAGGAATCTGAAGCTGTGGAGTTGAGGACATGTTCGTTTTCATCCAAAAAAATGTTGACAAATGGGATGTTTTAGATTCCTTACGGCCAGCTTGGTCGGTTGAGTGGAATTGTTGCGTCCGTACTCAAAAATTCGAAATTTTTGGACTCGCATAATATTTTATCGTGCATTTCTAATTTTGTCTGGACAACGGAAAGAACGCTACAGAAAAAGCCGCATTTACAATCCTCACAACATAGAGATGTTTATGCCGCTCCTCACTTTAGCAAATTCAAAGTGGTATTTTGCAGTCCTTCATACCTAATTTCCGCATCGCAATGGAAACGGCGCGTCTTCTCGATGTCGTCGGAGAGGACACTTTCATTTGGCACGTCGAACGAACGACTTCTCTTCTCAGCAGCCCAAGTTTGCCCGAATCAACAGAATAAAAAGCGTCTCAACCTTGCCCCTTATGAGGAAAGAGAGGAGAGAGGATGAATCCGGAATGGAACGTGTGTGAGAATGATGTGCTTTTTTCCACTACCCAATGTGGGCGCGGGAAGGAGAAGGATGTGTTCTAATGTGGCCGAACCGGCGACGATAGGAGTCTCTTCGATACAGTGGCACATCGTGTCGAGGGGCGACATAGCAAAAGTGCGCTGAAACGATGCCACACGGACCATCGAAGACGAACACGACAGAAGGGAAGATGAAGATTGTCCTAGCAAAGATTGTAATATTGATATCACTTATTTAGCTCAGAAGATTAGTTGTCAAATTTAACAATGCGTTCTGGACTATTCCCTTCGGAAAAGTATCAGAACGTTTGGAAAAGTAAACAAAGAAGTGCGCATTTATTCATTTATTGTTTCGCTTAAGTCGCAGATGACTTCGACCAAATCCACGAAAGCTGTAACAATGAGAAGAGTCGAGTAGGTAGTGAGGAAGGCAGGAGTTTTGGTGAGGACGACATAGATTAGGAGTGAATTCATGGCCACTCCGAGAACTCCGATGACGTGGTGAGCGGCGACGACGATTGATTCCAGTATTGTAGAGCACCAAAAATGCGGCTCATTCCCACTCCCGAAAATAGGGATTGCGAACTGCTCACGCTTCTGATCTACCGCTTATAGCCCTTCTCCATTCACTGTAATGTCAAATTGATCACCATCTTCATTCCATACAAAATCTCATCTGTACTTTCTACTGCTCCCAACTGCCAGGACATTGCTGTTTGCCTGTATCTTCGTTGATTACTTCCTTCGAACAGCTACATAACTAATCTTCTGTTGAGTATGTGGGGTTTGATCATTGAACGAGTGAAGTATTTATTCGTCTATGATGTAATGAAAAATCATCCACAGAAAGGACCGCAGCTTTCATACAATTGTCGATGGAACCTTAAAATGTGCATTAGATTGTTTTTGCTATTGACAACCGTCACTTACCGGCTCGTCGACAATTGCTTCCTCAAACTTTTTCTGATATGTCTTGGGCTTGATCCAGTGCGCATATTTGTATTTTAGCCAATGTAGAACGTCTGCTGGCGACACGCGTTCTACACCTGGTCCGTAAATGACTTTCTGAGCAAGCGGGCACTGTGGCTGAAATATTAGTCTATATTTTATTATTTTATTGATTTTACCGCTTTGTACGGAATGCTTTGTTTTCTCCAACACTCGACCATTGCTCGGTCGCATTCGCAGATCTTGGCTTCACACGATTCTTCGTCTTCTTCTGATAGTTGTTCATTTTACTAATGCATGCTATTAAGACAATCTCAAAATGTTTTAGGATCTTAATGAATATCGATTTCGGTAGAGAATCCATGAAAAAAGTTAAATTCGAGTAACTATCAGATTTAAGATTCTTTCGAAGAACATTGTTGTTCAAGAAGCATCCTTTGCATAAATCCCACCGCGGCATAGTGGAGCAGTACGCGTCCAAGTCCACTTGTACATTGGTGAGGTTGATTTATTCTCCACGACTAAACTCGAGTTGGAGACTTTCGGAAAACTTTCGAACTCACCGCAGTTGTCGTTTCTTGCGCTTTCGTAGCAAATATCGTGCTGCTTGCAGCAACTGGAATATCGAAATTTCCCTGATTCCATTTTTGTTTCTTGCACACCTAAATTCTTTGCTAAAAATTTTTCACTTGATGAACAATCATGACGAGACTTACGCATCCACTGCATCGACAGCTGTTCCCCAGCCTTCGCTTCGGCACCTGAGTGATTTTGATACGGGAGCAAGAGAACTCTCATTTGTATTATAGTTCTATTGTGAACAGTTCGAGTTGCTTTGATAAACTATGTTGACTTTAAAAAAATGCGCCTCCCTGCATCCGTAGTCCAACTCCGTCCAGCCTTTAGACCCACAGTCCCAGGAGTGAATCTTTCCATATTCCAAAACTTCTTCTCGTTCAATCTGTAAACCGAAGCGGTTTCCTCATTCATTTTTCTAGGATAAGGAGTTTTCAGGGTACATGCGTACCACTTGCGCAACAATTTCGAGTTTTATAAAAAATCTAAAAATTGAAAGTTTTGTAGGAAACCATTTAACAGCTCGAATAGCTTGTCAGAATTCATTAAAAGATTAACCCTGTGGTCTGATTTGTCTGATCCATTATCGAGATTGAATTTCGATTGTAGCCGCCGAAGAATCGTTGCAGGTTTGACTTGTAAAACATCCGTGCTCGCGGGTTTTTCGTCACTATGTGAGCATTGCTGCTGGAAAAACTGTTTAAAATCCTTATTCAAGATACAGTCCAACCGCGTTAATCGGAATCGTTTGCTTGCTCCAACATTCCATCATGGCTCGATCGCATTCGCACGTCGCGGCAGCACAGGAATTTTGGTCTTCTTCTGATAATTTTCACTCGTTGAAGGAGCCCACCGGGCACTTTTCGATTTTTCGTTTTCATTTGCATCTGAAACTGCTCGAAAAATGCTGTCGAATGATATCAAAATCAAGCGCCATGGATCATTCCTTGATTTTTAAAGAACGAAACTGTTTCATTGGTTTTTGGCATCGTGCCAAAATTCTTATTCGTGTTATTTGAACGTTTTATTACATTTCTGCAGTTCTGAGCTATGCTTTCGAGTTTTTAAAAAATATTCTAATGAAAAAATCGCAAGAAATGTCGCTTATCATCGCGAAAAACGCGATTTAGCACATTTGGCACTTTGCCAGAGTTGGTCCCGCAACGATCACATTGACATTTCCTGACATGTGGCACGGTGCCAACTTTTTGTTTCGCTTATTAAAAATTAATGTTTAGTCTCTGAATTTTGATTTTGGTATCATTCGATAGCATTTTTCGAGCACTTTCGATTAAACCACTAAAAATAGGGGGTCCAAAAGTGTCCGGCATCCTCCTTTAATGCAAAGAAGATCAGATCATGTAAAAACGATCATTCGAAAGTGGATTAAATTTTCATAAAGTCGTGCGAGATCATTTTCAGCTGTTGTTTAACCAGTAATATGGAAACAATATTTGAGAATATTGTTTTCTCCCGGTGCTAGAGCCCCATTAATGAGATAACCAAACGATACCCTTGCAGATGAGTTGGAAGTTGGTTTTGTCGTTCGAGTCCCAAGAACGCCATTCCCACGAATACTCCACGTTGTTCGCTTCACGATGCTCGAGTCCTTCAACACACATCAATTTTTACCCCAATTTATTTATCTCTTTGATATTTTGCTGAATGAATTTAAAAGATCCGTTATTACTCTTTCCAAGAAAATATGTAAGAAAATATGGTCAGAGTGGAAATGCTTTCGAGGGAAAGGCTACACCTACTCAGGTAATTACAGTTTTGACCATTTCTTTCATTAAAATCATAGATCTTAATGTAATATTTCAGTTGATTACCATATTCACCGTCGTTAACAGCGGAGCACGTTTTTTTCGATACCGCGTAGTCATAGCACAATTTGCGTTGTTTACAGCACCTGGAATATGGATTGAAGCCCTAGGCTGGACTATTCCATCCAAAATCGTTTCACTCGACTATATCGCATATTTATGTGTGCACACGTTGTCGCAATTATAATTGTTGGAATGGACAACATGCTGATTGCACTTCGCTTTAATCATTGTGAATATTTGTTTTACTTACTCGTCAGTGACGTCTGTTGGAGTAATACTGTCTTCGTCATCAACTTTCCAGCTTTTTCCACACCTGATGTTTGTATTTATGCCAATTTCAATGAAGCCAAGCAACTATAAAATTCGAAGTTGTCCTGTCGCCATATTTTCAAATACATTTTTTAACCTACATTAACCGGTTCAGTACTTTCTCGCTGCTTCAAGAAGAAATGTCATACGAATATGCATATGTTCATAAGAAAATGATAGAAAAAGTTTGCACACCAGCATCCATGGTCGATTTTTGTCCATTTCTGATCAACAGAATACTTCCAGGAAGATATTTTACCGTGTTCTTGCTGAAAGTAAGACAATAAAAAAATTTCCTTTGCATCAAGTGTTTTAGAACACTTTTCAATCTTCTTCATGGCTCACCGATTTTCTGTGGATATCGTACCCAATACGAGGCTTGTATTATCAAATACCATTACATAATATTTGCTTCAGATGTCGAAGCGACTCTACATTTCCACATATCTTATAGGCTTCGCCATTGCCGCATCGCTGCTTGTGCCCTGGACAACGGGTACGTTCAGAACATTCAAGAAGTTTCTAACTTCTATATTCAGGATATTTCACCGGCGGTGAACCGTCGTCCGATCCAATTTTCCAACTGCTTTTGCTTTTTTCGAATTCCTTCATAGTCGGAACATTTATCGGGCTCGTGCTGCGGAATTACAGTCTCAAGAAACGATTTTCGAAGAGTATTCAATCTGGCTACACGCTACCCATGCAGTACCAGATACGAGAGAATCTGCGCGCTTTCAAGGTTCTTGAAAAATTTGCTCTCAATTCTATCTGCTAAAGGAATCGTTTTTCTTGAATATCTTTCCATTGTCCTCTGGACAATGGAAAGTCTTTTAGAAGAATTTGAGACATTGCCAAAACTTCACGACATTCAGCTCATCCGCAACGGAATGGCGTGCTTGCTTATCCTTGCCGTAATGCAATCTACTGCTTCCGTAATATTTGCTCAACGGATCAACACGGATGTCGACTTCCGCGTACTCTCGCAAGAGGTCTTCGACCTGTCCACAACGATGTGAGTCGTTTTTACACTCGAATATATAATCGAAACATCGGTCTAAAAATGCTTAGATTTAGTGTGAGCAGAATGTTTTTCTTACGTTGTACTAAAAAAACCAATCTACTTTCAGAACCCTTGCTGTCGTGCTGGTCGTCGGGACGGCTTCTATAAAGGAATGGAGGCATACTCTTATAGAATGCCTTCTTCCTCTGTCGCCGCAAGATAGTTTCACCGGACGATTCATCGGCGCTAGTCACTGTGCCACCAGCTCGAACTCCTTCGCATGCCCAAGCAACCCAACAGACCGAAATGTACTTCAATGCTCTCCGAGATTCATGGCTCTAGGTATTCATACATTGTTTCGTTACATGAATGCACTAGCAGAACTTTCTGTGCCACTGATCGTGGCGAAACCTCAGAGTTGCTGGCATGCCTATAGGTAATTCAAAATGTAGTTCAAAGCTCTCCGCGATTCTTGGCACTAGACCTTGATTTGTTCCTTCATTAATGGACTGTACTGTCTGGATTATCCGACAACCGTATTAGTGATGTCGATCTAATGACGCTTAAGCTGGAATACTAGGGATTGCAACTGACATTAATTATTCACCTGTCCTGCATGAAAGTATTACCTCATTTTAAATTGTGAAACATTGTTTAGGAATGGACTGAAACAAAATATAGACAAGCATGAAACTCGATCATTTCTCTCTCGAAACTGCACATTCTTGCAGTTGAAAAATATACCCAGTTTGTACCCAGAATATTCCGAGTTTTCTGTGCCACATAACCGTACCAATATTAACAAGATCGGGGTATTCGAAAAAGACAAGGCTAATTAACTTGAAGTTATGACATTGGACGCTAAAGTGCTATGAGATTGCATTATAGGTCTGGAATACAATTGAGCGTACCTATTTCGAAAACTGCTCGCGTCGTTTGCGTCTGACAATGGGTAAGATAAAATGTTTCGCCTCTTTCAGCGTTCTCTTTCCCCCAGCCCTCCCATTCAATAGCTTCCGGCCAGACGCCTTGAAAAGAGATCTTGCCCTCTTCCATAATGAATACAGACCATTTTTGTCACCATTATTCATTGTAGAGGACTGTTATGAACACTGTTCAACTGCACGTTCCACCTCGTTCTATCGCTCACACTAGGCTTCCTTCAATTTCTTACAATCCGAAAAGAACCAATCTTTCAATCTAGCACGACCCTCCACCGATAAGCTTATTATTGGGTTGGTTCATCCCTCGGATGTTCCCGTTCGCACGAATATCTCACTGTAATCCATCAATCCTTCGGAGACCGTGCCAAGCCCCTCGCGTCTCAGAGTCCTAATGTGGCAAATCGTAGCAGGACGTGTCTTGTAGGCATCACTCACATTTTGGATGCTACAAGGCCATCCTGTCTCTGCATTTTTGTTCTAGCGGAACTATCTTTATTGCATTTGATCTTCCGGACTTCGATAGAAATTCGTTTAAATCTAGAGAAACAGCGATAATACCCCCATATTTGTTCGCGCACCGCTAATGGTATCGCATGAATCGAGATACAGGGCTTTCTGTCACTTCCGCCTACAAGCCATGGCAATCAACAACAGGCTCGCCGTGCTGGGGTCCGTAATTTTTCTGGTAAGTGCATTGACGTGGAAGATAAGCATATGCCAATCCAACCCTGACGAATGATCGAGTGCATTAGTGCATCTTGCTTAATTCCCGTGAGAGCGATAGAATGACGGATTAAATGACGTCGGCGATTGTTTTAGATTTCTGGCATGACCTTTGCCGTAGCGGATGTCATCGAGGACGATTTTTACATCGATGAGCCAATGTCTTTCTTCAACGAGGACATATACCAGAAGCAGATGGATGCGCCAGGTAATATCGCCCCGTGAGCCAAGAAAAAGTACCATAACCGTTGCATCAGCGTGCGAAGAATCGCGTCTTTTGGAGTAATCATGCCCATTGCGAACTTGCGGGCATTCACCCATTGAGTTGTGAACGTTCAAAATATTCGTTCATGCGAATCGCTATAATAGTTCGCCCCCTTTTCTTCGACCAGGGAAATAGCCTTGTATTCATGCTCTGCAGATTGCCCCCTTCGGGATCAGTCCAAGTGTCCAACGCCTCGTGATGAGTACTGGGAAGTAATCGGGCGGAGTCACGCCATCCACCATTACAACACTCGCCATGCACAGTAAGTAGATCCGATTGCGTCATTCTCGATAAGAACCAATGTTCACAATCTGTCTAATTGTTATGGTTGCCTCTGCAATTATTTCCTCATGTGAAAGAATCAGTGATCTAGGAGCCTCGGCGAGCATATCCCAACATAATTCCTCGTAGAAGAGAAACCATGTAGTAGAGAAACCTATATACCGACCTCGTAGTAGAGAAACCCATATACCGACTACCTCCTTTCAGTTCGGCGCTATGGCCGTGTATCGGGTACGATGATCTGTGCAATGGCCGCTTCGACTGCCCCAACGGCGAGGACGAGGACCCCGGCATCTGCATGGTCCACACTACGGTGAGGAGTCTAAAGCATTCTGTGCTATTCCCTGATGACGAATCGGCACTTACCCCGCAGGTGCCTCCAATCATTAAGTACTGATTATTTTTAGTGATGGCTGTTACGCCCATGTGTTTCCCTATCTAACCGCTTACTACGCGAAAGTAACGCAGAAAAAACTACGAATTTGTGCTTTAACACTAATGCCTAGATTACGTCGGTATTTTTTACACGGATCAGACGCGCTCACAAGCAGCCATGGTCGCTTTTTCCTCGATAAGGTCAATCCCGCAATCTGCTACCTAGACCTGATCATCCGCCTAAGATGCAATAATCCCACGGTCGCGCAAGAGGGGGTGCACGAGATGAGCTCCTATTGCACGCACATCCGGACTTCAAGTATAGCCAATTCGTTTCCATGAAATCAGACAGTCATTTTATTGTCGGTGATCCAAAAGCGTCTAATATTCCGTTCCGTACGCGCCTGTTCTCTCTCCACTGTTCTCTCGTTTCTCTGGCGGTTAGAGAAACGAGAGAACAGTGGAGAGAGATCGCGCCTCGAGGTGCGAACTTTAGACGAGTTTGGATCGCCGATAATAGATGCATCACAAGGATGGCATAATTCGTTTCCATGAATTGAGAGTCATCTCGGATCTCTCAACTAGCATAAATCACACATGGTATTTGCAGAAAGAGAGCGATCTGCGGGGCGTGCGCCGTTTGGTACACTGGCTGGCGGAGAAGGAAAACTACGAGCTGCCCCCAGAACTATTCCTTCCCCACAAGATCAGCGAGTCCACGAAGCCAGCAACTTCCACCAGCTCCGCCAATGAGGAATCTACTACTATATAAAAGGCGTGTTTGTCTGTGCGTAACGACATGTGCATAGAAGGGTCCTCAAGACCTGGGACCTTGACCAAACGACTTCGGGTCTCGAGAAAACTTCTACCGTAACGAAGTTCGGTGGGTCAGACTTTTAACTTCCGTGGGTCAGATTTGTCATTTTAGCAGAAAATGCTCTAAAACACTTTGCGGGAAGACGGTGGGCTAGAGTTTGGGTCAAATTGCTCATTTGGTATCAACAGAATTTACGGAATTTACCAGGCGGCCCCCGCTGCCGCAGGCGGCGGGGTCCGCCTGGTCATAAACAAACGATAGTCAGTAAATGTTACGAGTATTTCGCCTTATTACAAGCTCATTTTTTCGGAAACACATTGATCAGAATTTGCTTTCGTATGTATTTACTGATCTTTTCCGAATCGCATTCCAAATATTATGGACGGTAATATAATGGCGAGTCATTAACCGCAGTACAAATACTGTATTTACAAGTGTTCCCGTGAAGATTATGAGCAAAACGCGCTGCCTGAATGTTGCGACAAAAGAAGGAAAAGACTTGGTCACTATTTTCTAATGAAAAACTGCGATAGTCAATATTTCTAGTACATGAGCGAGTTCAATCCTGCACGAGACAATGGGTATTGGAGAAAGGGGAGTTTGGACGGACACAAATTGGTAACGAGACAAACATACATAGGTCTTGTGCCCATTCGACACTCCAATTCAGCTACTCGAGACTGCCCTCATGTGGTCGTTCATTGAACGCTCTATGAATAAGGGCGGAGACCTCCCGTTTGCCATGTAACTGAGCTATTGTCGAGTACTAACGCACTTCTAAATAATCGATCACGGTTAAAAGTTCCGTCTCAGCGCTCATAAGCGGTCTATGATAAGTCGTATTCCATTTCACCGAGTGAAAACTGAAGATAGCTACTGTGTCGCAGAACGTGAAAATTGTTTTCTGGATCGTATCAGTAGTATTTTATCACGAACCCGGTAATAAAGCAAGGTCGAAATTGCAATTGCTCTGAATAATTGATGGAAACGGGGCAACGACAGCATTCAAGTCTTCCGAGCAGTCTGTGAACTGGAGAAACATCGCCACGGTCGTCAGCATCACGGAAAGCGTCTCAATATCGATTGTGAGCGGGACCAAGTCATGTTCACCGTGAGAATAAAAGGCTTCGATATGAGCGCGAATCCCCAGAGAGTCACGCCGAGGTCTGATTCCTCGAGATGCGCAGATAGAGCTAGCGCCGCGGTGTAGATCTGATGTGGAATCTTAGTTTACCTTTGTAGGTTGATGATATTGTGGGCGGAATGATCGTTCCGGACTATACGCTCATCGCCATGCGATCTCTCTCCACTGTTCTCTCGTGTCTCTAACCGTCAGAGAAACGAGAGAACAGTG
>JACMIG010002786.1:2454-14099 GCA_014805385.1 Levipalatum texanum | reverse complement strand
CTGGGGGTGGGAGAACTGTTGTCCCATGGGTAATCGACCAGGCCAAGTTCGATTTTAACCACCATCTTCGTCTACGACGACAAGATCATCAACATCTGAGACAAAATGGGAAAAATGACGTTCTGAGAGTGGGAGAAGTGTAGTCCCATGGGTAATCGACCATGCCAAATTCGATTTTGACCACCATCTTCGTCTACGACGACAAGATCATCAACATCTGATACAAATTGACCAAAATGACGTTCTGAGAGTGGAAGAAGTGTCGTCCCATGGATAATCGACAATGCCACTTTCAATGTTGACCACTATCTTCGTCTACGACAACCACAGCATCAACATCAACATGAAAACTACGTCTTTATTTCAACTTCGGCGGCAATGTTGAAAGATCGTTTTGCTGGTTCGGTACCAATCTACCCAGTGAGTATTACAGCTTTGTTCCTGAGGCGTGTTTCACCTTCGACGGCGTTGTGTGTATCAAGGTTGCAGAACATGAAACTGAATAGTAAGTAACCTTTGTGTTGTGTCCATTAAGGTCTCTTGTAGCCATAACATTTATCGGCTCGACAAATATGGTGAATCGGAAAATAAAGGGTCTATTGTGAAAGATTTGGAGGAGATACACTTGAATCACGTAAAACGTTTGGCGTGCTGAATGCGGATGTTCTACCGTGAGCTTTATTCGATGTTTAGAATGACAGCATGTTAGCAAAGGCATGTCAAGATTGTGACTACTTCTATTGATGATGCTGCTCAGCCCTGACTTGGGCATTGTGCTCCTCGATTTCGGTGCGTATGAGGTCGACCATACGGGGAGGACGGGGAGGGGGCGGGGAGGCACCGCGACGGCGCCGATCACTGTTCATCCGCCCGAGGTGCTCCCAGGGCTCCTCCAGCAGCCGCTCTGTATCGTCATCACGAGGCCTAAAATTATTAACAGAAAGCATCCCCAAGGGAAACCCCTTGGCATGAGGAACACCTATGAGAACTGCGCCCCATACACCTATTCGCATGCGCCTAAGCAATTCTAGTTTCCGGTACCGCGACACTGTGTTTACCTCCATGGTCTATTCTAAATCTCCGGAAAAAAAATGAATTATGACGCTGAAACATTGCATACTATTATGGCAGTTCCTAACCCTTCTAAATTCGCGTTTAGCCCAGCCGCGGCTTATATTTCAAAGAAAACATAGCTGATTCTTCTTGTCAAATAAGCTTAAAACTTACGCATGTCGATGTAGAATGCAGCAGAGTCCGAAGAGGAAGAAGAAAAGAATGGCAAGGGCGACAGAGTCCTCGATGCTCAGATGGACGGGAGAAGAAGACGTGCTCGATGGCTCCACCTGAATTCATCTGTATTTATTGTTTTTAAAAAAACAAGCACTTACATTAGCAGTAGATTCCGTCGTCGACATCTCGTCCTTTGTACGAATCTGTGATGCGCTGTGAGAGGAGGAGGGAGGGAGAGAGAGCTGAGGGGCGCGATGGGCGGGAGATGAGTCCAAGCAGCCGGTTATAAATCACCTGAAATTTCATATCTCGCCTCGGGACGCACGCCTTACTAGACGTCGGCAGAGGAGATATTCCATGCAGAAGCTTAGATCCATCAACGTTTTTATGACATGAAAAAGTGAGCGGAGGCAAGAGTACGACTAATCAGCCCTGTAGTTTCTGGGATAACTTATGGTTCCTTCGGAAGGGCAGTAAACTTCTTGCCGACTCTCGCAGTTATAGTCTCGGGAGTTGAAGAAGGATGCCCTTTTCTCTGGACAGCGATGATGAAATCCTACCGACACCGTTCGTGATAATGGACTTCCATGGCCAGATCTTGGCCCGGCCCTGCCTGTGCAGAGTCGTATTCATGTACCACTGAGCCATTTCGATGACTCTATCCGGACGGGAAATGACGGAATAATAATAGGTTCTTTCGCCGCCGCATGCGCGCTGCGCTGGAGAAGGAGGTGGCGGAGCTCTCACGCATGCCTTCATCTGCCGAGGAGGGGGCTGCCATGATCGACATGACATCATCCTACGGAGCGATCAATTAAAGCGCCGTCGATCGTAACATGTACACTTTTGAATTGTCCCATGTTGAATAAAGATGCATGCAAACTATCAAACGCACTCTTCTTTGAGAAATTTCGCGCAATCTCCATTGACGGTCCCACCGATCCCCGCTCCCGGACTAGTTGAGATTGGACTTTTGAGGAGCCAGAAGCGTTGAGTTCAAGGGTAGATAGATGGCTCTGAAAATGACGATCATCCCACGGGACCACTTGATTCCATGACGTAATAAAATTGTTATTTAAAAATATCAGTTCCTCTTTTCCCGAACCTTGAACTCATTTATCACACCTACAGTTTGTCACTTCTTCAATGGCCGATTGACGACGTTACTCGGGGTACGGAAGAAGAAGAAGACACCTGCAACATTGGCCTACGTTATAAATTTTTGTACCTCGCAGTCAGGCATCCTCATGACTGACTTACACTGTGCAATACAAGATGTTTCATCAGAACCATACCTTAATTTATCCACTCGGCAACTAATGACTAGTTATGATTTGAAATAGCTATTCATGCGCAGTTGCGCAGTTTAGAACGGAATATTCTGTTTTCCCTGGCAATAGAATAGTCATCGGTGAGGGAGGGGTGATTTCAGGATGCATCCATTACCGGTATCGTCAACGCTCGTCACTAGATTGAGTACCGATCGTTTCCTGTTTCAAAAGAGTTCTGTGAAGTTCAGACCGATATCTAGGCTGTCTGTTATCCTGAAAATCAATAATAAAATTGTTTTCCCTTGCAACATCAGCCCCGGCACGTCTCTTGCGCAAATGCCATGCCTCCAAATGCCGTGTATGATTTACTGTTTCGGGGCTACTGTGCCGCTGTTTTGGTCGCCTTGATTTACAACGGGGTGCCATGGAGTAGATTGGAAGGGGGGTTTACTCGGAGCCTCAGATTGTCCCTTCCATTCTTCACCCGCTATGCCTTCCCTGAAGGTCATGGGCGTCCTTGTGCTCCAGATCACGATCCTCCTGATCGTGTGTCTGCTCGGCATTTATTCGATGTGAGTCACCTCTCATGATTGTAAGAGTATTTAATGTTTACGTCTCACCCACATTCGGACGATCACGGTGGAGTGCCAGGCTCGTTTTCCTCCATTCTTTAGAGCATGCGCATTCAGGCACGCCCGGGCACCGACTTCCTGAACATGCAGGCCCACTGGGCCGATGAGATGGCTACAGTTGATGACGTCGCTGAGGACTTGGTCCCTGTCTGAGTCAGCGACCACAACACCAAGTACTGACTGCTTCCTGATAAATGTCAAATGTCGAGTCCCGTGCTCACTTGAGACATCGAAAATATCACAAAATCGTACAACTGCTTTATTTAGGGACAGCCGAATCGAGCATTGAATCACGATTACCACTCAATAGCACGTCTGAACACGGACTTGATTCCTTTTAATCGCGGGAAAAGGTGCGACCACGGTAGTACCGAGTACTAAGCACTAATAAATGTCAAATGTGCATGTGCAGTGCCCACTTGAGACTTGAGACTCCCACACCACTTTATCACATATCGTACAGTCGCTTGATTTAGAATCTTCCATGGGCAAACACCAAGGATTCTAAATCAATGTCTGAAAACGATTGTACATTCGTGTACGATTGTACATTCTCATCAGCACGGCGATGGAGTGTGATTAGATTAGAGGAATGCTCTGAATGTCAGGCAAATATTATCATCAATGACTACTGAATGATTAAGGATAAAAACGTTCCCCAGGAGGAAATGACATCTCACAGGGATAAAGAAATGGGGATAGGGAAGAGCGGTGGTGAGATGGGGTGAGCAGGAAAGAGGAGGGAAAGGAGGAGGGAGGGGAAGGAGGAAGAGGTGGGACAGAGAGAAGGGGGCTGGAATTTGTAGGAGGAGGGTAAGGGGCTGCGGGGATGACGCGTGGTGTAAAGGGAGGGAGGGATGGCGGTGTGGATTAAGAGCTATTCCTGAGCATAAGAATACTTTGATGTTCCAGATCCCATGTGTCTTGATTCCGGACACATTAATTTTTCATTTTTTTACGTCGGGAAAGGTGGTTGAAAGGAAAGGCCTGGGATCCACTAACAATAAACAATTACCTTCTAAACTGTGCCGTAGAGGCACAGGAAGAGGGCGATCAGGTAGAATAGACACAGGGTTGCGGCCATGACGATGAGGATTTCATAGTTGGTCAGCATCTCTGAATTGGATCAGAGATAGAGCTAATATTGTGGAGGAAAGAACGCGATGAACACTCTGCTGTCGGATATCCATAATCATCTTACTTTAGCATAGAAGCACAACTCTCTCCATAATATATAGCTAATCAGACGACGAGAGAAACCAAGTTTTCAATGCAGAGAGAACAGTTCGGAAGGAATGCGAATTTAGACACGTTTGGATAGCAGATAATAAGTCGCCCCCCTACGAACTACGAGGGGCTTAGAAGTGCTCTACTGTTGGTCGTTTCGTGAGGCCTGATATCCAAAGTATTTACGAGGGCATAACAGTCGTTCTTTCCCTGCTGCCATGAACGGCCAGGCTATCATGAGTGAGGACTCCCTTTTCAAAGATGAAAGGGGCGGGGTCGCATGCTCCAAGTGTTTAACGAATAAAAGAACGTATTTATTGAGTTTAAAAACACAATGAAATGGCTACAAGTTAGGTTGTATTCGCATCATGCATCGAGTCCACGAGTTAATGAAAAATGATTGGGAACGAATGGTTGGTGACGTGAATTAGACAGAGATGCTCCGAACGTGGTTGCTACCGCGGCTGATTCTGCTGCGGTCGCGAGCCTCCTCGAGAGGCTCTAAATGGACGGGGTTGGTGCCGAACACCTGCATCTCGACTGGCTCTCCGAGAGGGAGAGGGACGTGAGGGGGCGGCGGGAGGGGACTGAAACGTTCCCAAATGCATTTGACTTGATGCTTTATGTCAGGGTCTTCACGAATTGGTAATATATCTTATGCTGACAAAAGATTCCGAGTGAACAAGCTCTTTTTGAACTGACGTTTACAATTCGCTTTCTCGGAATGTTAACGAAAAGTGGAGATAGAACAACGCGTTCCGTACGCTTGCTTTGATGCTTTTGGCTTCTAATGCTACCGAATACCCGTCATAATAAAGGGACTTACGCGGAACAGCGGTAGTACTTGCAGACGGCGAACATGACGATCATGATGCAGTCGACGATAGCCAGAATGAAGACGTACGTAACCCATTCCTCAGGAAGCGACATGGACGCGTCGAGAGATTGAAAAATCGGTGGGGAGTATGAGCGAGTTTGCGACGGTCCCATGCTCTATGCGTATCCACCCACGGGACTTCACTAATTAGAGCTTAATCTCTGCCTCATGATGCCTTGGATCTGGTAGAAAAAGTGCCCCGCACAGCCACCCAACGATAACAGCCCACTTGAGACTCGGCACTACTTCAGGGCCAATTCGTATAGTCGCCTGATTTAGAGTGATTTAGAGTCCGAGACCTCGGCGTTGAATAAACAAACCAAGATTAATAGGGCTTTATTATGGTTCCATAACGACATCTTGTGAAAAATACTTCAACAAGGGCGAGCGGGCATCTAGGGATTTCGACCGTCGGGATTGGGATGTAGTGAGAGGGCGATGGGGTTGGTGACATGCCTGACACTGAAATTTTAAGGGGACAGGATGGGGAGAAAGCATTAAAAGACGCGGTGCCGGAGCTTCCCATTGGTTTTCAATTTTGCTGAGTATCTTTATCGCTGCAACTGGTGTCTAATTCCAGCATCTCGGCGGGGAAGGGTTGACCAATTCTGCCTCCGTTCATGGTTTCAACAAACTATTATATTTCTTAGCTGACACATAATCTCCGAATTTCGAGATCGTGGAGAGCCTTGCACATGTAGATACTCCCAATTGGAAATTCGAACACGAAATTCGAGATTTTAACTTGTTTATGACGGTATTTGCGGTGTATATCGTTGTTCTGCGTTTGACAATTATTGGAGCTGAGTGTAGGGGAAGAGTGGAGGTAAGGGAAGATGTAGATAAGGAGAAGACGGATGTGCGTTTCCTAAAATTCAACATTTTTTTACAAAAAAAATTAAAAAATGTCTTGCGATCACTATATGAAAACGCACACTACCTTTTACAGCACGCGGAAAATGCGCACGAACAGCATGAAGATGAGGCAGACGCCCGTCACGACGAGCGCCACCACGGCTACAATGCCTCGCCACGTCATCTTCGGCATCCCTGAAACTCTGCCTGAATTAGCACCGGAAGATGAATATCATGATTGATGGCTCCCCATTCATAGGGAGTTAGGCCGTAGGAGGCGGGGTCTGATGTTCGTATTTGTTCAGACCTCTAATGAGTATCTTTATCTTTACAACATGGGAGGTAAAAGACGGTGGGCAAAATAATTAATCGGAGTTGCAGGAGCGATCCGGCGTGGTGGGATAACATTCTTCAAGATGGGGAGGTTCAGGGGTGGTGAACCTAAGGCGGGATGGTAGCACGGACGAGTAGTTGTGGGAGGTGTCCGATGTACCTGAACAATAAATTATCCTGGAGAACTCCAGTTAATTGCTATGGTGGGCCAAAGGTTTTCCTCTCTTTGCACTTTGTCGTATCTCACTGGTGCGGGCGGAAAAAAACGACAAGCACTGGATGTAGTTAACAATATAGCTCCGATTTTATTTACTTTTCACGTATGAAGTGCTCCAACATGATGAAGCCTAGGCTTATGAACCTCATGACCAGCAGGGCGATGAGAACGATGATCTTACTTGTGGTTTTGCACACAGTTCAGCATCGCTGAACTGCATCCAGGATGACCACAAGCCCGCAAGTTCAAACTCGGGGAGATTCGAGATTTTAAAGCAGGAGGAGAAAATAAATCTGAATCAGCGATCATATCCACGGACTGAATACACTATTATATAGCGGGAAAAATATTCGTTCCATATCTTCCTTGCACCAGCCAAAGCCCAAACAACCAAGAACTGACTGCTGAAAATGTCGAATTTTGAGTCCACTCGAGACATCTCCGCCACTCATGACCAAATCGTATAGTCGCCTGTTTTAGAGACTCGATGTGCCTTGAATCATAGAAACAACACAATATCATACATTTTATTACTGATTGAGAGTGACAAAACGGTAATGACAGCGGGTATAGGAAATATTGACGCGAACGGTCGGGAGTGGATGCACAGCACAGTGGAAGAAATACAAGAAAGGAGTGGAAGATGGGAGAGATGAGAGGTGGAAGGGGGCGGGCTAAGGAAGCGGAAACGAGGAAGTAATAATTTGCGATGTCAGATAATGGAGTGTTCAGCAGGGATGTCCGGGGTTGGAGGGAAGACTTGCATGGAGATGGATTGAAGTAAACCCTGGGAAGGGATGGCGGCGTGGCGGCGGTTCGCTACCTGCATTGTGGTGATGTCGAAATCTCCGATTTTGCCCCATGAAATAAAATGTCTACAAGTACAGAAATGTTTCATAGTTTACTGGGTTCGACAACATCTTAATTTGATATACCCTTTGTATAAAGCCGGAGCATCGCTTCCACATGACGAAGCAGAGATAGACAATTACTGCCATCACGACGACGGCAAGGGCGACGACGGAGTTCACCATCGCTGAAATTAGATCTTAACGGGGAAAGCGCCAGATATGCGTGAGGAGCCTATAACTATGTGGCGGGCTGAAAGAATAACCGGAGCGGGCTTTATTAATTTCACCTCACAATATATGTCCTTTATGACTTTGACTTCAGCAAGACAGAAGTAAGTCCAAAGTCTTGACATCAAGACACATCCACCGCATTCGCTCTCTGTGGATCCCATACGTTGGTTTATGGGATCCACAGAGAGCGAATGCGGCGGATTCGAGTCCACGCTGCGACCAGATAACCGAGGTAGGGTTGGCAGAATCCGCCGTCAAATGTCTGGCGTATCTCCGTTGTTTCTCACAGGTGCGAGACAAGACAAATGGAGAGATGAATTAAATTTGAGGATGGATTCTGGCAACACTAAACCGAAGTAACTAGTCCAGAGGACGATGAGAAGTATCTCTCCTTTCCGTGCCTTGTATGAGTCAATGAGCAGATTACCAAGTACTAACTCCTGATAAATGTCAAGTGTTGACTACTTGAGATATCGGGATCCGTAGTCGAATATAGAGATAGAGGGGAGCCTCGAGTATCCAGGGACGCTCAGAAGCACGCCTGACAACGATGGAGCATCTTTATTACCGTAATGAAGAAGTGGACATGGTAAATAGGACAATGGACTCAAAGTATGAAAACTAAAAATTGGTGAATGGGCATCCAGGGAGGATCTTCGTGAGTATAAGGAGGAAAGAGTATAGATAAAAAAGAAGGGGGTGGATGATGGATGAATAAGAAGGAGGGGTGTTGAAGCGGTGTTGTGGTGAGGGCGGAAGTGAAGGCATCGCGAAGGTGCGCTCCCTGAGATTAAACCCATGATTGTAGGAAATGCATTATTTTGGTGGATTGTAGGTGAGGTAAGATGTAGGTAGGGAAGGATTCCAGCCTTGTTAAGATTCCAGCCAACGCAACCTTTCAAATCAGCTCGAAGTGCTTCAGCACGTGGTATCCGAGGAAGATGATGGCCGCAAACATCAAGAAGACGGCGGCAGCGAGTACACTCTTGATGCTCGGCATCGCTGAAACAGAATATGTGCACGCAAGAGAGGGTGAGACAGGATATCGAAACTGGGGAGATCCCAGTCAAACGGAGACCGGCAGAAGGAGGCAGAACCAAATATTCTTATGTTCACGATCAAGTCTAGTTCGTCGCCCTTCCTTACCCCGTCCAGGTCTGTAGGACAGACTTCCTTAGAGCTGTACCTAGACCGCTGTGCCGAAGAGAGCGAGTAGCAGGACCGTCAGCCACTGTCCGTCTCTCCCATCAACAAAGAGTGGAGGTACATCTAGCGGCTAAAACACCATAACCTCGAAAGGACGTAAGAGACAACATGTTTCAATTAGGTGACGTAAAAAGCGGAGCCCTCTAAAAGAGACTAATTGTAAGTCGAAATTTCTTACCTGAGCTGTAGCTACAAACTCAGGGATACAAATGTATTGTCAGCCCTCCGCGAGTCTCGCGAGGACGAGCCGGAAAAACATTCAACACAATTTGCTGAGGAATTTAATTCATTTAACGAAATAGTCACATACATATGTACATACTTAGATATTGTCAGAATATTGCATTGTTCGTGTACATTAAATGGCGCGGGGTTCATGGATGGCTATGAAAAACGGAACTAATTGATCAGAAGTTGAAACCATTTTGATAGAGTTTAAAGAACAATGAGAACATAAGTTTTCGTTTCGCAGAAAGAATTTTCTATACATCTGCAGAGCTTAATCCGGGGGTGACTTCTTAAGAATCGGGGGGTGACTTCTTAAGAATTGTAAAAGAATTGGTCGCATTTGGATCGGTAAGGTGCAACTTCGTCGATTGCATTATTATACGATGTCAAGTAGACCTTTGGGCGAGGGTCTCGGACTTGGAAGGGAAAGGGCGTTGCCGTGTCAATCTGTCTGCAATTCGGTCGCTTATTAGCCGTTAGTAAATTTTAAATTTCTTGTCTTTACCAGTCGCGGTGGACTTCTAACCTGTTTTCGCGCTTTTCTTCGACTTCGATGTCCATTTTCTTGAGTTTCTCCTTCAGCTTCTCCGCCATCACTCTCAGCGACTCTTCTTTGGAGCTTCTCATTAGCTCGAACTGCTCGAGGAGCTGCTGGTGGTTCTACAAAGCGAATTTTCTAACGATCCTGAAAGAGGGCGAAGCAAATTTAGGTATATGTAGGTGACTTTTGTAAAATTGCCCACAACTGAACCTTGATGCGCCCAAACAATTTCTAAATCTTTTCCGACTCGACATTTTAAAATTCAATAATAAAATGTCATCCTAACCCCATGGATGGACAGCTGATGGAGGGTAAGCGCCGCATCCGGCTTTCTCCTGTCCTCGAACTTCACCACATAGCGAGACTGTAATTTTGAATGATGTCGACCAAATACCGATCAAATGGAAAAATAAACAACGCATCTTACCTTGACGGTGCAGTAGAAGAGGAATTTCTCTTTTGAAATTATCCCATTTCGTGTCCTTGTCCTGCAAATTAATCAAGTTGTAACTCATTTCGCGAGAAGGCCAATCTATACATTATCAAGGACTGGACTCGAATAAACAAAACGCACAGTCGCGATTCAGGACCATCATTAACGCTGTTCCTAGTCGCTCGAGCTATACAGAAATGTCGGCCCCGGAGCATTCCTATTCCCATGCGTGGACAATAGCAATGGCGCAGTCCGTATACCCTTATTATCTCGTTTGAATCGTAGTGGCTACATTTCAGGGCTCGACGCAATATCAAATGCGCGCCCTGACTGATCCACAATAATGAAAACAAGTACCGGGTTGTAGTTGGACGAATAGACGTCCGATTCGTCTCTTTCACGTTCGGCTTGTCGACGAACATCCGGAACCGCCCTTTATAAGCATTTCGCTCAGGGAGTCATTATTCACCCCAAACCTTTCTGCCCTATCCTCTCCCACACTCTGCAGGCGACGCTTGTAGTCGTTGATGTCCGACTCCAGCCACCTTTTTGTCTGACTCATTCCCCTTTCGTACTCCACGAGCAACTCCTCGACATTCTGTAAAGCTTTCGTTTTTACGATCCAGTTATTGATATGTCAAGTGTGTTTGGAATTACACGCATTTGCATACTGGCAAAAATGTACTAGAAAAACTTGATGAGTCCATAAAAAAACCGTGTGTTATCCAAATGTTTCAACTCAATACAACGGGTCAGTGTGGTGTAGATGTATGAGGCGGAGGTTGGAGAACGAGTGCTTGGGTTCGATCCCTTTGGGCGGCTAATGTTTTGCCTCTTTTAGTTCAGTGTCCACGTGTCATTCTAAACGCTGTGTCGCCCGCGCCTCTATTCCCTGGTGGCATGAACGCCATGACCCTGCCGGGGCACCCCCAGGTAATAGAGGCGCTGGCCACGTGATAGGAGGCACAGGAAGGGCGGCAGGTAGTGGGCTGGGTTTTTATAGGACCCACAATTCGGCGGATCAAGCAGCAGGACATAAACGAAAGCGCAAGCACCCGAGTTCATAGTATTTTCGTTAGTTGTACGTTTATTGCAGTATTTTATGAGAATACAATCAGTCTTCTGCTACAGCGTATAAAATGTTCTCAATTTACACTTCATTTACAACGCCTAGAATGACACGGGGACACTGACAATGAGTTAAAAGAAGCAAAACATTTGCCGCCCAAAGGGATCGAACCTCCGACACTCGTTCTCCAACCTACGCCTCATACCTCTACACCACACTGTTAGCGTTTAGAATGACACGGGGACACTGAGCTAAAAGAGGCAAAACATTTGCCGCCCAAAGGGATCGAACCTCCGACACTCGTTCTCCAACCTACGCCTCATACCTCTACACCACACTGTTAACGTTTAGAATGACACGGGGACACTGAGCTAAAAGAGACAAAACATTTGCCGCCCAAAGGGATCGAACCTCCGACACTCGTTCTCCAACCTAAGCCTCATA
>JACMIG010002785.1:0-14101 GCA_014805385.1 Levipalatum texanum | reverse complement strand
CAGCGTAGTGATCTATCTTCTGCAGCAGAAGATAGATCACTACGCTGCATACCGCGAAGTTCGCGCTTCGCCTCCGCATCACTATAATACCTGACAATATTAACGATTGCAACCATTTCTGTATGTCAGTGGGTGGAATTAAGGCCAGACGGTGGCCAACGATTCTGTCGTTGTAAAACGTGTCCGACACGTAGGGGAGCACATGTTCAGAAATCACAATCGCTGTCAAAAAGGAGGTAATGCTGTGGGGGGCGGGAGGGTAGGTCGTGTTCCATTGCCCGGACGTTCAATAGAGGAGCTATGATCTCCCTGTGTTCTTCCATGTAAAATCGATGGTCCTGATTCCGGAGAAAACGTCTGAAATGCGCGATGCATAGTTGGAATAACAAACTGGATAGACTTACACTAAAAATGCAACGGCCACTGGTTCATTGTTGAACCTCTCAGCAAGCTGTAAGATATGGAACATCCCGGGGTATTTGGAATTATTAGTTGTTATCCACATCATGAACGCTGCCGCCAAGCCATGATCTAGGCGAGGCAGCACCTAGAATGTTACATACCTTCCTATTTATTTCTACTCCTAAATACCTGATTGCAATTCGTTTCAACGATAGCGTCTATGGCACGCAAAGCGCATTCATACTGCTCATAAATGAAAGAGCAGTGATGAGATGCCTTTCTTTGTGCGATTGTCATTAACATTTCGACGATTATCGGATTGTTGACAATCTAAAAGAATGGGGATTATTCTGACAATCATTATTATTGTCCGGTATTATAGTGATGCGGAGGCGACGCGCGAACTATGATACCTTCGCGGTAAGCAGCGTAGATCTATCTTCTGCTGCAAAAGATATATCACTACGCTGCTTACCGTGAAGGTAGTTCACGCGTCGCATCCGCTTCACTATAATACCGGACAATAGTTCACCTTTAATTGTCCGAGATCATTCGGAAGACGATCATTCTTGATGTCTACGAAAAAAACATTTAAACATCTCCGGGCAAGAGTTTTGTTAGCCGCGGTACAGTTCATTATTGCAATGATCTGAGAAAAATGCTTTATTGGATATTGCGATTAGCAGTATCCTACAAGGTACTCCGCTATGTTGAATTCCTTGTAGGCAAGTTTCCAAGCGCAAGGTACAAGCTCGTCTTGAAAATATGTATGTGCATTCATGAGTAAATGTGCTATGCGTTCTGGATATTATACATTTTAATATATTTAGTTTTTGCCGCTTACCAAGCAGGATTTCGGTTGCATTTTTGTCAGAGCGATGCATTATGAATGCGTTAACACACGATATGAAGCATTCGAATATGCAGGTTCGGGCAAGATTGATTATCTTCCACCAATCCTCATCGGGATTAAGAGACGGCATAGAATTTAGTTCATCACAAAGCTCGTTGATGAAGGCGCACTTTTCATTATAAGACATTGAATTGATATGACGCAACACCATATTACACGTTTCGTTATAAACCTGAAACACAAACTCAGCCGTTTTTTTTAAATCTATCAAATCATCTCAATAAACTGAACGAAAATGGCAATAATTAAGCAAATAAATTGCAAACATATCAGAATAAAAAGCATCGATATTTTTATTTCAGTCGCTTGTCACACGCAAAAATTCCCATGGCACGTAAATAAAAAAAACGTACTTTGTGCACGTCTTTGTAGTATGGACACCGACTTTTAATCAGGCTAATAATATTAAGCGAAGTACACAGTTCTGCCGGCGTGAACAACCTGAATGCCACTGATTATTTGAATGACTGACGTGTTAACTTGCCGACTTTTCACCTTCAGGATGGGAGCAAAGATAGAATACAATATTTGCATTTGAATATAAGGAGGCGGCCAATTTTGCTGCCATGCTGGTCTTCTTGAAAGGGGAACAATAATAGGGTTGAAAAGAAGGATTGAGTTTACCGTGCAATTATCCGTGCCATGCGTTGAATGATGCATAAAAGACTGGCATCCCACTCTCGAGCAATGGAATCACTCAGGTAGGTCAAGATTTCATCGACGTTGACTTTGCCGCATTTTCTAGAACCAGCTCTGAACCATTGGAGAAGGGCCTTCAAGTCATCTGTATGTGAGTTCGCATCGATATTACTTTGCACCACTCGTTGCATCTGAAAGAATGGGCAATTAGCCGGATTGGTCGAAAGAGAATGAATTTGCGGCATGGAATATAATGAATTAGGGAGAGAATAGGTAGGACAATGCACTAAATTAATGCCGTGGTCACATCGCCCCAAAGTGGCAAGCATTTGGCGTGGCTAGAACAGCCCTGCGATTTTCCGAGTGGGCATTGCCTGAAGGCAACGACGACTGAGAACAAGAGGAGGAAGGGCAGGGAAAGCATATTCCTTTTCTGGTCAATTTGTTGTGCTAATAGTGAAGAAATTATGATGCAACATTTTCCGCGTTTTGTCTGACTGTTATTAAATTACATTATTTGCACGCATTATGCTGTCGAAAACACGTAGAGAGTAAAATTATTGTCTCGCGCTTAGTTCGTCGACAATATTCGTAGTGAGATCGGACAGCGTTCTTCTAGTTTGCGGTGCTGCAATAATCGCGCATCACCGTCATAGACTACTGTAGCTACTAAGGAGTTAGAGATGGGTATTTCTAACCAAGCAAATCGGATTCAGGGACCACGAATTAGTCTAGGAACAAGTTTTCAGTATTTTACAGTAACTCTCCTTTGCGTAGGAGCTTAAAATCCGGCTCTATCTAGTGCAAGAATTGAAAAAGGTGCGAGACTGGGATGAAAAGGAGCCATTTGAGCATCTTTATTCAATAATAGGTGAGAGTACAGTGAGAACGCACGTAATGGTGTATATAGCTCGAATACAACGGATGAATTAGTATAGTTCAAGGTATTATAAATAAGATCAAGCGGCACACATGATGGACTATATACATAAAATGTTTAATTCTCAGTCAGTCTCTGGTCGATTATTTATTTTGTGCTCCCGAAATTGAGCAGGATTTCAATTTTGATGATAACGAGTCCAGAGAGACGAAGCGCGCAAGATCGTTGTATGCGCCTTGCTTCACCACCCGAATCCGCATAGAAGTCGGCATCATTTTCCAGACCTTCTCCATGGCGATTACCTTGAGAGGACGACCCTGGAAGGAACGAAAGGAGATTTATCCACGAGGGCTTTTCTTAGCACCGCATATAGTCTGCACAGCTGCGCGTTGTTGGCATCCACAGTTTGTTGGCCAATGTTATTGGCCAATATGGCGATGTATAAGTACTGTAATTCATAAGATTGTAGCGATCATCAGGAAACACATACGCGATGCATACGATCATAGAAGTGTTGAACTCTCTTTGTCGCTTCGCGAAAAGCGGACTTCTCAAGAAATTGGGCATGTTCGTCCACGGTGATTCCTTCATTAGTAAACTCTCCCAGCTCCGACAGCTTCCATCGCAACAATTTGTACTAAAAAACTATGAATATTGCGTTATCAAGCTCCTCACCATTTTGTCCCTGAGTTCGTCACTGATTTCATGACTGAATTGTTCAGACCGATCTGCGTACAGTGGAAGGTCCAGAACCCATCGGGGCGCAGCCCACGTTGAAAGGTCGCTGTTTGCATAAGTCGGAAATCGAAGAGCGATTCTTAAGCTCATATCCCAGAAAAGGTTCACTTGTGTACGCGCCATTTCGGATTCGTATGCTTTCTGTATCAGTCGGTGAATGTAGTTTGCAACGTCTAACTCACATAATTTTTAGAACGTCTGAACGCCGTCGATTCATCATCTGACTTTAACCCCAGCACAGAGCGGAAATCGTTCCAGATGCTAGACTCCATTGAGGAAGAGAGTGGATTCATCACGTCGGCATATGTCATCTTGGCACAGCATAGCATCAAGAGCTGAAAATAAATATTCTAATTTCATTCCTTTTTGAATATGTTATTGTCGGCGGAATAAACGACCGGATAGTATCGCCTTCAAACGACATCGCCCTGCGATCTCTCTCCACTGTTCTCTCGTTGTCTAGCGGTTAGAGAAACGAGTGAAAAGTGGAGAGAGATCGCAGGGCGATGAGCGTACAGTCCGGAACGTTTATTCCGCTGACAATAGTTGATATGTTCGATTTACAAACTATCATAGTAGCAATGAAAATAAAACTGACGTTTCTGCGCCGCACTTCCTTTGGAACCGCTCGCTGCCACTCTTTTGGTTCGGCAACGTCTCTAACGGCAGAAATGATTGCTCGAATGACTTCGTCGGGAAAGGCCATGTTATCCACGATTGCGTTGACCGCCTGCAGGCCCTTCATTGCAGCTGTGGGAAAGCGCAATTGAGCAGCGAGTGCAACGAATTGGAAAAGTTAGCAGTCTGAAAAGCATAGTTTGTACTTCGCAGATTCGGGCTAAGTCGGGTCAATCAGGAAAAAGGTACGGTAAGTGTCAATAGGAGCGCTCATTAGGTCACTGATTTCGTGTCTCATATTCCAGGGTGCTATGCTTCGTGCGTTGCCCTTTTGAAAGTCGCTGTTATTTTTTCATGAAGTCTAGCGCAGTGTTGCCTTTCACACATTGGCGAGGCTGTAAACAATGTCATGTGCTTCTTGGTGAAGGATGTGCACGGCTCGCAGTGAAGAGAAAAAGAGCAGCGAATTCGAAATTTGATTTTCGCGAAACAGTGATAACTAGAATCTCGTGAAGTCGCATCGCGTCTCAGTTGTTTCTTGGCGTGGTACGAATGGAGCTTTGCCTCCAATTTCGCTTGCACGCAATTGTAAGACTAGCTGAGACACGTGTTTGATGGAACGTATATTTATTAGAGAGAAGGTTTCGTAAACAATAAACCAATAGGCACGTTTTCGATAACGTCTCAAAAAAACTTGAAGAATTAATTTTGAATAACAATATTTCGCGTTCATACAACAACTGAAGGTATTCCTAATGTTCATTCGAAATTGCACACGAATTAAATCGAGTCGAGATCGATTCCATGGACAAGAAACGAGCGAGATCGTTGTAACCATCTTGTTCCACAGCCCGAATTTTCATAGAAGTCGGCATCATGGACCAGACTTTCTGCTGCGCCAGCGCCTGGAGACGACGACCCCGGAAGAAAGGAATCGAGTGCTATTGTAGTGGTGCCAAAGCTGCTCCTTTTGTGTTCATTTTACACTTGCTCTATCTCCACTGTTCTCTCGTTGTTCTAACATGTCTGGGCGGTTAAAGAAAAGAGAGAACAGTGGAGAGAGAACAGGTGCAAACGGAACGCAAAAGGAACAACTTTGGCACCACCACAATATCCTCTAAGGGTCTTCACTTACTGCTTGCAATCGGCGCAATGCAGCGCTGCCGGGCTCAACGATTCGAAGAGCTACTTGATACGCCAGCCTAAATATAAACTGATCCTGAAACGCCCTCCAGTTGCAATATATAAAAAAAGGTAAAAGTTCGTCCCTATCAGGCTTTCCTGAGGGTGGATCCTGAACCTCCAGGTTCCTTTGCAATATACATTTGACAGCAACGACTAAAACGCTTACTTCATAATACTGCAAATCAGGAATTCCAGTCGTGGCTTCTCGAAAAGCAGACTGCTCTAGAGCCTCCACGCGGTCGTCCAATGTGATTCCTTCTTGAACGCCGTTCAACGTCGACAGTTCCCATCGCATCAGTCGATACTACAAATGCTCGTAATTAAAGAAGGACTGGGAAGAACTTCTTGGCAAATTGCCAGTCTTAATGGGAGTGCATTTCTCCAGCAGTCGACGAATGGAAATGTGACATTTCGATACGTCGATGTCTGGACAAATGCACTCTCATTAAGACTGGCAATTAGCCTAGAAGTTCTTCCCAGTCCTTCTTTAATGTCTTGCTCACAATTCTTCAACTACTCTCATCTTAACATTTTATCCCTGAGTTCGTTATGGTGGTATGAAGGAAGGTCAAGAACCCATCGTGGAGCATCCCATTCAGAAATGTCTCTGTTTGCATGTCGAATAAATCGATCCACGACAGCACGAAGTTTTCTGGTTTCTCGATATCTAGTCACGGCCAATTCCATACGACGAGTGTACGTTTCCTGAAGCAGATGAATTAGATGAATTTCAAGTGAAATAGTAAGAAGAAGTAGTCCACACACAGAAAAAAAATCTGCCATACATGTGTCAATTTCGCGGATTATTCTGCCTCAATGGGCAGATTTTTAAAATTTCTGCCAATTGTGGCAGATTATTCCGCGAAATTGGCACATGAATGGCAGATTTGTTTTCTTTGTGAATTTCTAACATACGCACAAAGTTCAGTTCGGTTTTGAACATATGCGATTCAATCGTCACATTTTGCCTTATGTCAGAGTATGCGTGTTTCCAGATGCTACTTTCCATCGACGAAGAACGAGGATCCACCACGTCGGAATACATCAAGTGAGTACTGCATAGCATAAGCACCTGACAATGAGAATAATGAGTGTGATTCAATTGCTAAAACTTACATAGCGTTGTCGAACGTCCTTAGGAACCGCTCGACGACAGCCGACGGCTTTGGAATAGACATCAGCGACGTTCAGTGCGACAGCTTGAAGAACTTCTTCGGGAAAGGCGATGTTGTCCACGATGGCATTCGCCTCTTGAAGCAGCTTGTACATGGGTCGCAGTGAACAGAAAGTGAGCAGCGAATTCGAAGTTTGATTTTCGCGATACAGTGCTAACTAAAATCTCGCGAAGTCACATTGGGTCTCAGGTGTGGTGCGAATGGAGTGAAATTCCCATAATTTCTCTTACGCAGTAATGTAAGACTAGAAGAGACACGACTTGTTTGGGAAGCATTCTGATCTTATGTATTTCATACGGTGAAAAACAGCTTTATCAATGGAAAAGAGAGAGAGAGAGTGCTGCCCTACCGAACGTATGTATTCGGTTCTGAAAATCTCGTTGTGAAGCTCTGCGACGGAGATCAGCAATTGTCCCATAATAGTGGAGCGCTTGGAGAAGAAGCGCTGCCATCCACGCTCTCAGGTAAAAAGAATGTAGCCAAGAGATGCGTCAGCAAATGATGTGTTTACCATGACGAATAGCTGCCCTAAATTGACCTTGGACGTAATTCAATATTTACCTTCGATTCCAAGGAGCACTCGAGATGCGGGTCCGCTATTTTCTATTCTTTGCTGCCTTTTATTGTCGGCGATCACGTTCTACAATTCCGTCCGCTAATCTTCAGACGTTGGAATGAACTCGACCCTTCTAAATGTCGGCGTCTTTGAATACATCGATCCTTATGTCATCGCTGATCCAGAGTGAGCTCTTACGTCTAACAGCATTTTTCGAAAATCAGAAAGGCTAAAAAAGAAATGCATGCAGATCCGCCACAGGTGTCAATGGTTTTCTTCATGAAATCTGGAAAATCGTAGCGGAACAGGAGAAGAAACAACTCGGCGTTCAGATTATCGACGGATTCGGTAGGGCTTAATTTTATTCAATAATTATGGTTTTGAAGATTTGTGTCTCAATAAAACACGCTGTGGCGGAATGCTCGGCGCAATATTGGATGATAGAGTGTCCACCGATATTGCTGGTTTGTTTTATTATGTCGCAAAATTGAAGCCAAAGAAGTTGTCGAGAACACAAAAGTATCTATCTCGCCACATTGAGTCAATGTCTGTTCGTATTCGTAGACTCTATCCCCCGTCTTGTGGTGCACGAAATATCTCGAAGTATATACCGACATTTTTAGGCATTTCCTTCCCAAATAAAGAGATCTTGGACTTATTCCGTGTTGGGGGAACTCCCGCGTATTATTCTAATGTGAGCTAATTATCTATATTTCCGGGGAAAAAAATTTAAAATTCAGTTCGACTTCTACGAAGGCGAGCGTCAATCTAAGCGCGAAACTTCATCTTTGGATGACTATCTTGTCTTCAGCCATGGAACTCTGTTGCTATTCGTCATTCTGCTGTTTGCGAGCATTTACATAGAAAAAATAGAAGACGGCTGTTATCACTCAAACTTGTTTAGAGGTAATTCTCACTGTTATTTAAAAGATAGACACTTTAGCAGAATACTCGTCGCTCATCAGCGGCGCTCTAATATTATTCGGCAATGCAATGTTCTACAACCTGTATCAAGGAGGGTTCCAGGGCAACAATATCGTCATAGAGCCGCCGGCAATCACGTGAGAAAAGCACTTTTTTACTTTCTAAAACGATTTCCAGAACCTTCCACGAAGTTCTCAAAGGCCTTCGAAGTGGCAAACGTCAGATTTATTCGCAGAAGCTCGTACGGTTCTCGAAGCTGGAGGTGCGGCTCTTCATTCCAGCGCTTTGCCGCACATTTTGAGGCCTAAGCTAGTGCTAGAAAGTGTAGAAACAGCTTTAAAAGTACTTTTTCAAACGTTCCAAGCACCTGTACTACTTTCATGAATTTACACGCATTCCATGCGTTTTCATGCATTCTATGCTTTTCAGCTCGCACACATGTGCGGTTCATTCGCCTCCTCGTGCCTGGTTGACGTGGATGACTGGCGGAGTCTACCTCAGTTGGTGTGCTCCGATCGTCGCGTCGTGGCCCTCTTCCTCGACAGCCAATTGATGACCGTTGCACCGCCGTGCGCCATACACTGGTAACGTTCAGCTGTCAAAAGCTTTTACAGACTAGTAACGTCTGAAACAAACCCCGTTTGAAACACTCTGCACTACAGAATAAAAAAAACAATGTGCAAGTTCTTTGAGCGTGCTCGTCATACTTACTTTTCCACACACTGACGCGAAGTTAGGCAAAATTGTTGATACAGGCTAGTAAAGAAGAAAATATTGATATAAATGAAAACCACTTCAGGATCCCTCAGAAACCATCCGATTTCGCCAAACTTCCAGAAGGAATTGATCAGTAATTTTCAAATTTATAAAACATTTTAAATAAATTTTCAGGGGCGTCATGATGTATCTCGGGATGAATCTACCATATTTCTTTCCTTTTTCTCGAAAATCGCCGAGTTCTCGCAAACTTGCGGATGCATCGACGCAGATTTCACTCAAGATGTTCCGGCCTGAGCAGGTTTGTATGCTTATCTTATTGCAAGACGTAGGAAACAGCCAAACAAATTGTGAATGGTTGGTATTGTAGCGGTTTCACTCCCTAGTTTTCGTAATTTTTTGTAATATTAATGTAAATAATTGTATTTCGGGTAGTAATTCAGGTGGAGAACTTCTGGAATGCCCGGCTACTCCGGCACAGCCACGCTAAAGAGACGTGGGTGCAGCCAACTGCCGCGAGAATTGCAGATTTCTCTCCAATAACTCTAGTCCGACTTGAGGTCATCTTTGTCTTGTTTCTCTGTTTCATCGCCATCTCTGCCATTGTCTTTGTGATCGAACGTTGCGTCCACAGGAGGTATCCGTTTTTAGGACGAAGGCTAGCTCGTGTAATAAAGTGGAACTTGTGTTGCTACTAGCACATTCTTAGGCGAGAGATGCTGCATGGCTATTTAGCGAGCCAAACGGCACAGCCTACTGGAAAACGGTAAAAGCCATCAAAATATTAATATCTCTCTCGTATTTAGAGTGGTTCATTAACCTTCAATGGACCGAAAGAGGGCGAGCCATTTTCTATTGCAAAACACCCTACTGGCCGAGCGGGCAACAGATGAGTAGAAGAATAATTCGCTCTTGAAATGACTGCGTTCTATCTATGACATTAATTCTCTTAGACGAGAAAGCTAGAGAGACCAGGCAGCTCCGGTGCTCTTCTTCCATAAGATGAGTAGTCCACGCTGCTCTCACGGTGAGCAAATAGCAAGAATGGACCGCGCCAGGAGTGGTCGTCGACCTGCGAGAGAACATTGCATTGAGGGAGACCCAGGGTCTGAAAGGAAATCTCACAAAAGGAATCACGCATCCGACCAGGGTACGCTCAAGGATTGTCTTGGGCCAGTACTGTCGCTAGAAAAAATGCGATGTTTCATTCCTGAATCTATGTCTCCACGTGTCAGTCCACAGCCAAAGTGGTCACAACGCATAGCCTCCCTCTACGAACCGGAATTGATCTCTTTTTATTCGATAAGAAACAAATATCAATTAGGCAACACTGACCAAGCACGTCCACTCCCTCCGCCCCCTCCCCCAAGTTCTTTCCTTCTTTTCTCTGACACACTCACTGCCCACTCTGTCAGTGTTTGATCAACCCCGTCCGATTCAGTTATTTCGAATCCGTGCGTCATCCTTCGAAGTTGAGTGTTCGCCTGGTTGATGCGTCCTCTTTTTCTAATTTCTATGGCGTATCAGGCCCTTCGAATATTGGTCATCCACTTTACCAGGAGTTCTGTGTTCACACAATTACAATCCAGACCAGAGCAAGGCGACTTCATGCCGTTCATCCCTTCTGTTTTACGGTCAGCAAGTCTTGCTCCTATTCCTTCTTTACCATAGACCACGAGAGTATCATGTTCAATGAAGAGAGAGAGAGAGAACAGTGCAAAGCAACGCTTATTCCGGCGCGTTTGGAACAGCGATCGTTCAGAAGTTGTCGCTTCGCTTTGATCTTGCCGCTTACAAAAGGAACTCTTCTCATTTCCGCGTTCAGACGCTGCCAATTCAACAGTACTTCCTTATATTCCCGTTCGCTGCGACGATACAAAAAGGATCGGCCACTAGGCGACACTAGTCCGGACTAGGATGGATAATACTAGTCCTCAGTTGCCGGGGCTTCTATTGTCCTGGGTGCTCTCACTGCTCCCAAAAGGACGAGGCTTTCTTGACCTCTCCTCCCTCCTCCTCTTTCTCCCTCCTCCTCCTCCTCCCCTCTTCTTCTCCTCATCCTCCAGTCCATTGTTGAGAAGAGGAGTCAATGTTGCAGTGATGATCGATGTTAGCGCAGTGGTCTCGAGCTTCGAGACGCTTCTGATTGCTTGAGGGGTTCCAAACCGAAGCTTATTGTTCGCGCGACGTTCCAATCAAAGCTGTTGACCGACTACGCCGTAGCTCGCGTAGAAAAAGGCGCGAACTACGGCTCGGACAGTGTGCGAAGCTTTGGCAAAAACAACATTTTCGCGTACCGGCTTTAGGTTCTCAAGCTCCGCGCGAAAGGACGAGATTTAGCCACTGATGTCTCTAGAGGCCTTTGCTCTTGTTTATAAGCGCGACTGGCGTCAGCTCCATTATTGTCCCGTGACGCTCTGTTTCTCTCTCTGTTTATCAAAGTCTCTAGCCGACCGTCTGACAGCCATGGCATTAGACACAGATGGAAATGGAAGCCAGTTGGATCTCGAAATCGGAAACCAAAAGGAGTAGAGTGAGCCAGTGATGTTTCCAAGGGCTTCAGCTCTTTAGTTCGTCTGTTTATGAGTCCACCAGGCCTCAGCAGTCTTATGAAGCAGTTTTCTGCCCCCATACTGCTGGCAACGTTGCCGAGCGTGAAATGATGACATTTAGCCTCTGATGAGTCCACCCGGCTAACGCTTCGTTTTTGTGTTCCCCACATTCATTCGTTTTCGAAGCAGCGACCGAATGTTGGGCGGCCACAATATTTCCAAAATAAGAGCTAGAGGCGCAGTATATCCAGGCTCAAGCTCCTTTGTTTATAAGCGCTCTCCCTTCTGGTCTGCTTCCTCTCATCCATTGCTAAGCGCGGTCACTCAGCCTCATCCCTTCTGACCATTCTGCGCACGGCTCATTGCCCATAAGAATAGGTGGCAATTTGCCTATTCCTTAGGAGCCCCAAGGCTTACTTTATAAGTAAACCCCAGGATTCCGCATTCTTGACCTTTTTGCGAGGTATTGCTGATCCGAGTGCATTGAACCGATCAAAGGGCACACGCAATTTGGCCTGCTATTCATCATGGAGATTGATCACGGCTTGCCATCAATAGATCCAGTGACTCGGAAAGTATCACGCGTTCTCGTTCGATTGAAAATGAATCTTGCACCTGTTAGATGCCGTAACTTCTCGGACTCTGTCCATTTGCGAACATCCCTCAAAAGACATTGATTGCATCATCAAACGAAAGATTTTACATCTTCAATGATTCTTCTCCGTCCACCAGATAAATGGTAAAGGTGTTCGCGCATGTTCCCTTCACTCTTTCTCTTCCTCACTTCAAAAGCGACTCTTCAGTCGTTCATATCAGGCTGAATTTCCTTTTTGTCTCCGAGACTCTTGGCTCCGATAGTATTAGATTAACATAGAAAAAAGTGAACGATGTCGCATCCTCAATGGATCTTCCCTTGCACCAGATAAATGCAGGGTGTCATCCCTTCACTCCTTCTCTTCCTCACTTCAAGAGGAACTCTTACATCGTTCATATCAGGCTGAATTACCTTTTGGTTTCCGAGTCTCTTGGCTCCGATATACGATGTCGCATCCTCAATGGTTCTTCCCACTGCACCAGATAAATGGTGGAAGTGTCCGCGCATGTTCTCTTCCCTCCTCCTCCTCCTCGTCTTCCTTCTCCTCCTCCTCCTCCTTCAAAGGGACTCTTCAATCACAGTGCTCACATAATGGAAGTGAAGAGGCCGCCGACGCAATCCATTTACTGCTTTGCATTCCCTGTCCCATCATCCACTAGCTCCTCCTTGATCATAGGAGCGTTTATCTTAACCCTAAATGATACCACAGTTTTTTTTGCAATGTATAAGCGACGGATTCTCATAAATGGTTGCAATTTAGGCACTTTCCCTTTCTTTGAGGCCTTTTCGCAGTGTCCTTGGCTAAACCCTCACAAGTCCGAATGCCCGACGGTTAGCTAGTAGAACACTTAGAGGTCGGGCTACTTTTACTTCTCTGCCCATTTCCGTTCGGGAGCCGTAAGAGGGCCGCTAAAGACCTAGGCATTCCTCCAGCACAACTGCTTCCGGTGCCTGCATTGTTGTTTGACTTTCCTTGGTGGGGGGGACTCTCAAGAATGGGCTCCTGCTTCCACAACACTCACTTAGCAGGAGACCGCTTCAGTTCCGTAACTGCTAATAGCAGGCTCGTTCCATCTCGCTCTCTCTCTCTGCCGTCTCTTCACCCTCCATACTCTCTCGCTCGAATCTGGAAGGGCGGTTGGGAGGGAGGGAATGGCTCGGAAAGCCTACTCCCCACCTGCGTTCGTTCAATCGTGGCTCCACACGTCCCGGCACCTGGGCTTGATGAGGCGAAGGGTGCCGACGCTAATATACAATGAGTTTTCATGGCTTTAGAGAGTATTTAGTTTAGCAAAGATGAAGGAGAGCCTATTGCCACTTTTGGACTTGATAAATTAGCGTTGCTTTAGTGTTAGCGGCAGTACTACCATCCGCAGGTATCCCCTCTCAAGAGGCGGGAGTAACTGCCCTTTCCCGCTCTGCCCCCTTCTGACCTCTCTTCCTCTCCCTCCTCCCCCCTCCTCCTCCTCCCCTCCGGCCGTCTGCCCATTCATACTCGCCCTCCCGCCCTACGGGGCTGTCTTCCAATTTCTGTCAACACACTGGGCCTCTCTTTCTCTGGCCCGTCTCTCATTTAACCATGCTCTCTAGCCATAAAATAGTCCCGCAGGCGATTAGGCTGTCTCGAATAGGGCAGATAGGAATTCCAGTTTCCAGTTTGCGATCGGACCGTCCGAATATGTTTTTTCGGGATATTCTTGAATGGAGTTCCCTTTCGAGGGCAGTGTTCCCTTGTCAAATATTGTCCGAACCCCTCCTGACCCTTTGATGTCTCATCCCGCCGCGTTCTATTTCTCATTGTCAGTCGGTGATATTCCGATACCCCCCAATGATATCTAATTTCCTAGGCATTATCGCTCGTCCACCTTCTTTGCGAGGTGGACTGAAAAAGTTAAATAAAAAGTATTATGGAATGATGGGCTATATTGGAAATAACTTTAGAAATAGAGGCCCCTTGTGTGCTTGACAATGTCCTGTGTCCGAGCTCTTTCTGGTCCTCCATCCCCACTCTAAACCGCCAATTTGTCTTGCTCGAATGGTCTGACACCTTCTTGGGGCGGCGATCTACATATACCAGTTTAGTCTGGATTCCATCGCGGACCCTGTCCCTGTTCCTGACTCTTCTTGTCCATCCCCTCTTCTCCCTCCTCCTCGATCTCCTCCTCCTCTTCCTCCTCCTCTCCATCCTCCTCCTCCTCCTCCTCCTC